>JAWWLV010000011.1:24750629-24792104 GCA_035041135.1 Platyrinchus mystaceus | reverse complement strand
AGCCCGGCCGCGCAGTCCGGAGGGGGGGCCAGAAGGGACTGAAGGGACTTTGCCACAGGGGCTCTGGCGATTTGCCCAAATTGAGAGGCTGCCGACACTGTTTGCCCGGCAGAGGAGACGCCCCCGCCTCTCGCCCGCCGCGCATCGCAGAGGAGGAGGAGGAGGAGGACAGGGCTGCTTGGTTTCCAACCCCAACTCCCGGTGGGGGGGGGGGGGGGAAAGCGGGCTGGATAAGGGACTCTAGGGGGCCGCACCTGGCCTGCGGGCCGTAGTTTGGGGACCCCTGGTGTAGAATAATGTGAGTCTTCATGCTAGGCCAGTTTTACTCCCCCAGTACTTCAGAAGTACATTTTTACATCTATTATTAGTGGTAGCAATGCCGGGGGATAATATTTTTATTAAAAATGTTTATTTACTCTTGAATTAGGGGATCTCTAGCTATGCTGAAAATTTTAGAAAGCTCAGTATATTGATCTGACTTTATTTTTACCCAAGTAATAATAATAACAATGTTTTGCTTAATGAATCATTGTTTTAAGTGCGAGGGTACCATTTTTTAATGCTCAAATGTGTTTCTGCACAAGTTCTTAGAGTCCAGCTAACACCAGTACATAACAATTGTTTATTTTTATATGGCAGTCTGTTTTGATAGCTAGTAATTTCTGCTTCCCTTGGGTGCTATAAATAAATCTGGTGTATGAAGAGCTGCAGTGATTAAGAATAGCAGAAAAGTACCACATAAAAAGGAAAGATTATTTAGTAGGAACAGAGCTCTTCAGTAAAAAGAAGTATTGCAAGAATGTAAAGATGCAACTGAAAAAGTTAGAAGTAATGTCTAGACCACAATCAAGTCCTTTTCCTCATCATTTCTCATCATGAGTAGTTCACAAAGATTTGCACCAGCTCTGTATCTGTTGAAGCTGAATGCACATATTGGGTGCTGTCATAATTTCTATCACTGCCAATATGCTGGATTACAACTCACTTTATATTCGATTTGCTATTCACCACAAAATGACAAACGTCCTTATTTACTTCTACATTTTAAATAAAGAACTCCTCTCTCTGTATTTTTAATCCTTTAGTCCATTTTGTTTAACTTAAGAGCTTCAACATTCATTTACTTGAGTGAGAAATGCTGTGAGTAAAGTACTGACTGGGGATTTGCAATAATTGGCTGCTATTTCCAAGTGTGTCACATGGTTGCTGTGTGAATTCAGACATGTTCGGTTTTCATGGTGTGTTTTCATCTGGGCATTGGAGATGAGGCACTTCTTTCTTTGGTGTCTTTGAGTGGTAAACTTTTCTTGTGTTTATGTCCTGGAACAAATATAATGTCAACTGTCATCCCTGGAGGGATTTAAAAGCCGTGTAGATGTGGCACTTGGGGATATGGTTTAGTGATGGGCTTGGCAGTACTGGAGGAACAGCTGAACCCAATGATCTTAGAGGCCTTTTCCACCCTTAATGATTCTAAGTTTCTGTTCTGTTAGCATAAATGCAAGCACTTAATTGAAAAATACTTTGTAGCAGCTCTGGTAGTTGAAATGGATAGCAAATAACTTTTTATGTGCTTTATATTAGCATAGAGAAAAGATAAATGTGTTTTAAGTGGCCCCATTAAAAAGTTCCTTTTAGGCTACTGCATGGAATCATTCCAGCTGATGCATAGACTCGCTCTGCCTACTGGCTGTGCAAATGCTTTTATTGAAAGTAAAACTCCTTTATTGCATTTAAAAAATATGAGAGAAATTATTCTTAAAAAGTAGGTAGAGGCAGACTGCAGTACAGCAGCTCAAGTATTTTTAAAGCATCATATTAAAAGATGAAAAACTTGGACTCTTTAGTGTATTCTTGTCATGGGAATAGAAATTTGAATGATTAACCCCTTTCTATTTATAGCTGTTTTCTCTGAGTTACAATTCCTGTTCCAGTTAACTTCTAGGTAAATTTTATGAGAAGGCAGAGCAATTCTTGCCTCAGTCTATCTCTGCAGCTAATCATTTTAGTATCCTCAAGTTACTTTTTAATGTGAATTTCAGAAATCACATCTGTATTTTCAGATATATTTTTGATTTAATAACTTGTCAGCTTTTATTGTGTGCTACTACAGGATTTAAAGAGGCCTTTTCAGCATTTGGTGGCTCCTTTTGTCTTATCAGTTTTAAAAATACTTCCATGTTTAAAATGCTTAAGGCTCATCTTCTGGGATCATTGGCTCAAGAGAATGAAGTGGAGGCTGTCTGTGCTATACTGCTAAATCTCAAACCAGCCAGACAATATATATCAATTACTCTAAAAGTCTTCCACACTCTTGATGCTGTAAGTTGCTTCTTCATTGTTGATTTCATTGGTACTTGTCAGTCAGGACAGTAGCATGCTGCTTTTGGGGTGGTTTTTATCTCTATTTGTGGAGTAAGCAAGGGCTTCTACCTATGTAATGGCAGTTTTCTTGAAAAAGAGACAGTGTGGGTGATTAGACCCTTTGCATAAGAAGGGTTCTTCAGAAACAGCAGCATTCCTGAAACCTTCAGCTCAAATGTCTACATTTTGGTGATTAACAGGCCCAGTTAACCTGAAGAAAGATTTTTTTGGGATGCAGTGGCAAAGGAAATGGTTTGTTCTTTAAATTTCTTTTATTCTGGGATGAACTTCTTTCCTGTGATTTACTGGTGAGAATTGAAATAGGATTCTAGGGGGGCTTTGTTTTCTTTCTGACTTATCGTGGGAGAGAATTTTGAAAGGAGTTAAAGCAAATATATTCTGAGTCTTTCCTCAGTAAGTCACTCTTCTGCTGTCAAGTGAAATGTTGAGAAATTTTTGTCTTGGTCAAGCCATTATTGTTTGTGTAAAAACTGAAAAGCCTTTGTTTTCATTTGCAAGTCACTTTTTAGGTCTCTGATTTTATGGCATATTTTAGGAATTGCTTTCTCAAGTACAGATGGTGCTGTTCCAGCAGTTCTCCCATGTGCCTAGATGGTTTGCATCCCTTGTATACTACTACTGCTGTCCTTAGGAGATGAAGCAACATGCTGTGGTGCAGGATGTGGTTCTGATGTAATGAGGTCCTTGCTGAAGGACAGTCTCTCCAGTGTCTGGCTCTGGGAAAAGGGGGAGCTCACACTCATTTATCAGGGAGAGAGAGGCATTTTAGGTGCCTATTGCCAGAAACTGATCTAAGTATTGATCTCACAAGTTGGTGGTAACAGGAGGGTAAACCCTTTCTCCAGAATGCATCTGCTGCCTCTCCTCAATCCTTCCACACCTTGTCCCTGAAAATGTCAGAGAACTCATCATTTTCAGTCCAGCCTTTGTCTTCTTTAGTCTTGTGGTTTTGAGATGTTACACAGAAATTAAGAGGGTTGCATTTTATTCTTTCCGTCTTGCTCTTCATGGTTCATCTCCGTGCCAGGGATTGCTTTGCAGTTTGATCCTATTGGATATAGATTTATTCTTAATCGAGTTAGAGCACTCCTATTCACTGTAGCATCTATGGTGCTAGAGGTAGGAAGTCATTCCCCTGTATTAGAGACCTGCCAAGCAGGTTGCTGTCTTTATGGAAGAAGCCTATTCCCAAAGGATTTCTGTGCTCTTCCAGTGCTGCTCTCACACAGCGTCACAGTGTCGCTGCTTTGTGTGGAATTCTCTGACGTGAATAAATGTGGCAATGCCCTGCAAGGGACTTACAGCAAGTTACAGCTCTGGCACTGCTAAGGCTCTGCTTTTCCTCAGAACATGGGAGTGGATTTCTCACTGCAGTGTTCCTGACACTGCAACATCTTTGACTTCTGTCAGAAATAAGCCTTAAAGTAGAACAGGTAGGTAATTAATGCACTGAAATGCTTTCGTCAATGAAGGAAGCCAAAAAATGCCAGGTAGTCTCAATCACTGTGCTGAGCATTGCAGCTGATGAAAATAGATGGTTTTGGGTTGGTTTGTTTGTTTTTACATCAAGTGTTCTGTAATTTTAGGTGCTCTGTCTAAAAGCAGTGTAAATATGTGAATACTGTTTAAATCCGACTTACGGATTCAGATTTGAACTGTTGATTTTATGAGAGGAGGCTTGTCTTTTGGTGGTGGTTTTTTGGTTTTGTTTTATTGTGGGGTTTGTTTGTTGGTTTGGTTTGGTTGTTTTTGGTTTTGGGTTTTTCATTATATGAAAGAGCTTAATAGATTTGCTTCTGAGTGTTGGGTATAGCTAGAGGTAAACTGCATTTGTTGGATGCTTTAATTTTTCCTTCTTCAGCACAAGAAATAAATATTCTTTTAGTTTCAGGTAGTATTTACTGTGTACATGATGTTAGTGATGGAATACTGTTGATATTTGTCGTGTGGTAATATTTGGAATCAAACAGCAAGTTGGACTGCAGCAGAATGTCTTTGAAATGCATTTAGATAGACACTGTTGTGCTGGTTCAGTCTCTTGCAACCCATACTTTGGGGTTTCTTTTAATAATAAAGAATGAAGCCTTTCAAATGACACCTGGAGCAGAGTGGGCAGTTGCTTCACAATATGGCTCATAATAATTAATTACTGAAAAATTGTTTGGTTTTACTTTTTAACTCTACTACTGTGTTCTCATTTATATAAATTTAAATATGAGCACAACAAAAAGCAGAATTGGGGAACTAAATAGAAGTAAATTTTCCATATTAGGCATTTAACAGAACATAAATAGGAAGTGAAACATCAGCATATGAAAGTAGTGAAGAAAATAGACTACACAGAAGAGATCACAAGGAACAGAAATTGTGAGTAGTCCTACTAATAATGTTTCAAGTAACTAAGTAATTGTAATAAGATCTTTGCAGAGCCAGGTTGAAGATGCACTGTTTTATTTCTCTGTTTAAAGTGCAGGTAAATATTTATTCATTTAGTAACTCTTGGGTTGAACCAGTAGGGTTTTTTGTGTTTTTACATCTATGACACACTAGTGAGTAGAGAATGCATCAACCATAAGGGCCATGTTCAGTTGTCCCTGAATTCTGAGGAAATGCTGTCAGTAAGACATGAGCACTGTGAGTCTTTCAGAGTTTAAGACAATTGGAGAGAAATCCTGGAGAAGGACGTCGTAAACTTTAGCATGCCTGAAAATGGCCGTGAGTTCACTAAATGAATAGAAGATTTCTGTATGAGAAATGATGGTGTGGGGGTAATTTTGTGTTATGTGTTAACACTCAGTAATTAATTAGATTCAGAGGTATGGTTCAAAACAAAAGTGTGGGACATAATTGGCTTGTGATAGAGAACCGAAGAACCAGTGCTTCACTGATATCCCACAGGTTCAGGAATCGCTGTTCTGCTGGCAATTAATGCCCCCCTCCCCAAGACTTCTGTTTTCAAATACTGCTTTAGATGTAATGCAAATCCATGCAGAATCAAATATCTTGTTCCTGCTTGCAATCTATTGTAGTGTTTGGAAAGCTGAGTTCCAGTAGTGTGACTGCTGAGGGTGCACAGTGACTGCAGAGTGCTGGGTTGGCTCTTCATGGACTCTTGCAAACAGCCCTGTAGATGTCACAAGAGCTTGTGCAGGGTGGTGGATTTGTTTGCACCTGCCTGAACTTCTGCTCAGTTGTTGGGTTAGCTCAGCCCCCAACCTTTGAGCTTCACACTATGTATGTGCATGTGCTGTAGGTGTGGATTTCTTGGAAGAGGAGCACGGCTTCTAGTTCTTCACTTCTGTAAGCCAGATGTAGTGAACCAGATTTAGAAAAGCTGCGACACTGGCCTTGAGATGAAAGTGATCTGTGGGCCCTGGGAGGAGTTACATCTTCACATGGATGAGTCTGTTCAGTCTAAACTATTCGTTTCTTTGTCACCAGCTTTAGAGCTACTGACTCAGCTGGGTAATCACTTGTGTCCCGTGCTGGATCAGAACTGGAAATGAGCTGGAAAGGGTTCCTCACTTGACTCCGTGTTTATGCAGCAATATAAAGCAAATCTAAGCACTTGTTTGTGAGTCATCTGAAATCATAACAACACTGCTGTTTTTATAAAATGGTCACATGCAGCCTAGAACTTTGTGCTTTTTGAACTGCAGAGTACCCTCAGACCCAGTACGTTTTCCAGCCCAGAACCTCTCCTAAGATTTTTCCTTATTCTGCAGTTGTCATTAGAAGTTATGAGCACTGGCAGCCAGCCCTCTCCAGTGCTGAGGGCATTTGCAGGATCTCCCACTAGCAGAGACCTTGCCAGTCTTGATCTCAGCCCACTGCTCTGAGATGAAAGAATGACTGGCTGCCTGGCAGAATGTGAGAGGAAAATTTGTCATCTACTAGTCTTTTTGTTAAGCTTCATTAACAGTGATGTGTTCCCCTTCTGCTTTGCCCAGAGGTATTTCTTTTGAAACTGGCAGAGCAGGAGGAAAACAGTTGAATCATTCTGGGAAAATAAAAATAAATTATTTTTGTTTAGATGTCTGTTTGTTGATCCTAAATTATGCAGATGATTCCTTGCCATCTGTAAGTATCTGTTCTTTGCTCCTTTAGTTTAAGGTCCTTCATTTTCCAGTGCCAGTAAGAGCCCACAGTCTTCTGCTTTTACGTTAACTTTATTGTAAAGACAAAAGATTGTCATTTGCCTCACAACTTCAATCGTATTGAGTCCTAAGCTGAGACTAAAAGCAGTATTTTCAAAATAAAGAGTTGGTGAAAACTTTTTCAAGATGTTTTTGGTATTGCACTGCAGTTCTAAACTGAAGTAGCAGCATGTGTAACAAAGTAAAAAAGAGAGATTTATTGTAAAGCATATTAGTATGTGATTGTGTGAGTATAAATTTGTTTTAAACAAGCCTGTTGGACACTGAAGGGGATTTCAGAGGTGAGCCATGGCTTTGTGAGGCTGGCTCTCTGGGAAGAGGGAACAAGGCTTCCTTACAGGGTGATTCAGAGTAGGTGAGTACAGAGCTTCTGCTCTGAATCACCCACTGGATAAGTATGATACTGAGTTCTTCTTAATGAAGCTATGTGACTGAATTTAGGTTCAAATCATGTTTCTAACTGTTGCCCATTTAACTTAAAGAATAACACTGACCCATATGTTTAGTTATTCAAGAAAATACTTTGTGGTCTCTGTTTTGTCTGTCTTCAGGAATAAGGAAGGCTGTAAACTGATTTTCAGTTCTCGTTTTTGAACATATTTGGCTTACAACTTGGTGGTCTGCAATTTCTGTCTCTACCTTGTTTGTTTCTGTGGCTATTCTAAGTGCGAGGAGAGCTTGTAGCTCTATGCCTGTTTTCTTTTGGTTAAAAGATTTTGTAGGAGATAGGTGGGTTTCACATTTCAGAGAAGGTTGACACTTTTTTTTTTTTAAAGGATATTATGGTTTTTTGACCAACCACCAACACCTGTGAAAGCAGAACACAAAGAAGAATGCTGGTGTGTGTGTAACAGTATGCTGTCCATGGTCAGTAAGATATTTTGTCTCTTGATATTACTGCAGAAATAAGTGCCACCTTTAAAAGGTCAAAATTGGCCTGTGCTGTTGAAGAGTTTCTGGGCACTGCATGATTAGGATGGTTGTTATGTACAGTTTGACTGTTTGGGTCAGTCTGAACACAACACTATGTAATATATAAGGAATGTTTTTTTCAGATCTAGGCTTTGACTCACATTTTCAAATTTGCACTCAGATATACAGTATGTGAAGCTGGAGGTTGCTGTGGTTTAGCCAGATGTGCACTGCTGCAAGTTTGTCTTTTTCTCACTTTTTAATGGTTTAGTTACTGGTAGTGAATATTCTTGAAGAATTGTGTGCCTATGGTTGAAAGTTAAGGAGACTGAGTTGATTTATATTTTTCAATTTTTTTTTATTTTGAAGATATTTGGTGTATTTACTGATGGTTAATCCTTTTCTTGTCTCAGATTTGGTGAAATGGTGAGTTTTTTCACTGCCAGTTGGATGCTATAGCAACTAATCTGGCTTGACACTCACTTGTCCAATCTCCGGTGCCATTGAGAGCATGAAATGCTCGACAGCTTTGAGGCAGCCAGAGGTGTGAACCAAAAGCGATGAAATACCCTAATTGTGCCCTTCTCTGTGTGTCACTTTCCTAAACATCTGCTGGTGCTCTCCTGACGTCCTTCTCAGTGCACTCTTCCAGAGCCAGAGATTTATTTGCAGAGAGGATGATACTCAAGAAACTGCTATGTCATGTCGTTCAACCCACTCGGGATTCCTTATCCTAAAGAAATCCGGAGTATCCTCTCCAACAAATGATTCTTTGTGTACTCTGGCAGAATTCACAGAGCAGCCTGTCTGATGGGTCTGCAAATTGTTATGGAGTAGAAGACCATAGGGCCACAATTAGCCTAGTAATTTCTATGTGATATCTTACATGGCTTAATTTTTTCTTTTTTTCCTTTTTTTTCTCTTTGTGAGTAACCTGTTTCCTTGGCTTGTAATTATTTCTCTTGAGCATTAGATGCCACATGGGATCACTTGTGTCACCAGCTCAAATTCTCCTCAGTAGAACTACAGATGACATTACATTTTTAAAAAAAAACCAAATGCAACAAAAAGCAAACCAAAATCAGTTTGCAGCCAGGGTAAAAGAGAAAATATGGCGAGGAGAATGAAGGCAACTCTCTTGCCTTTTTTTCTTGTCTTTAATGACAGCAAATGTCTGTTGGTCTGATCCAAAATGAGTGTGAAAAAATTTAAAAATATTCATAATAGCTAAATATATTTCTGACTAATTCATCATTATAATACCTATATTATTAGAATAAATGGCATATTCTAATTATTATTTCCTTTCCTTTTTTTCTTTCTGGTAGCAGAGGGTTTGCAGATTTGACATTCATTTAATTGTTAGATTGTGTAATGGGACTGTGGTGCTGTAGTATTTGAAGACAATGAAAATGTTTGATTAATTAGGTATTTCTGCATAAAAAGTTGATGCAGCTTATAAATTGCTGATTTTTCTCATTTAGTCACTTACATTATGTTATGTTTTGTTTTTTTAGGTCACATTTAGGTCATCTCGTGGAATCTTCCGAAGAAACAGGGGCAATAGTAAGAAAATGATGTTTAATAGAAGTATCTACACTACCCAGTCAGACTGAAACAGGAAAGGTTCTTTGGCATGAGTATTACAGGGTGGGGGTTTTTTGGGGGTGGGGTTTTTTTGGTGGGGAGAAGTTGTTTGGTTGTTGGGGTTTTTTTCCCCTGTAAAGTCAGTATGGTTATTTGGCTATTCTTATATTTAATTTTGTTATAGTTGTATTAAAAAGTAAATCAGTGACTCCATACTCATTTCAGTTGATCAGCTGGTAACGGACTCTCATGGATTCCTATTGAAGCAACTTCCATCTTAGAATCAGTTGTATCTTGTGAAATTTTGATGGGCTTCAGATTTTTCTCCTGGCTGCTGTGTATTCTGGCTATGGTTTTGAGCAGGGAGTGGTCTAGATTAGATGTAATTACATATAAACCCCTATTTGCTGGCAAAAGTTAAAGCCCTGCTTGTATCTTCCAGGGAATTTGAAAATACAATTTTTTTGGTGTGTAACTTTTTACTCCTGACACTTTCTGACTAATTGGTATTTTTGTTGTCAGTATTTTAATATTTGTCCTGAACTGCAGTTCTATCATCCATCAAAATTGCAAGAGTCTTCAATTTTTAGGTCTCAGATACATCTTTTCTTCACAGTTTCTAGTTAACTTCTGTATTTTATGAATTCTGGGCTGAGACAAGTGTCTCCTTTATAATAAAAGAAGCCTTGCTACCTAACACAGTTACTGGAGATTACACCTTTTACTACTAGATACCCGAACATTTATATACTGATACGGTATAATTCTTAATTTCTGCCTACTTCACATGCTTGAGATGGGAAAAGGAATCATTTTTTGGGCAGTTTGTTTGCATCAGATTGTAAAATCTTTAGAAATATTCTTGTAGAGGTTGGAAACTGGGGAAAAAACTGCATATCTCTGATGCAGATTTTACTCTTGCTGTGTGATTATGTGAATGTGGTTCTGCAGGAGTAACTGGAAATACACTTGAATGCATAGTTGGGAATTAAAAATACCTGGCCACTAGAACTGAAAGGGGGTGAAAAATGGTTTTAGTTCACAAGACGTGTATTTTGGCACATTGCTTTATTACTAAGAGGAAATGACTCCTCTGAGCTTCTTCTTTAAAAACGGATGTGTACGTGGTGTCAAAATTTGGGTAGAAAAATGTCTGTGAAACCTCCACTGACCTACTCAGATGAGCTAAACTTTTTATCCTTGGTGTTTTTTCCAGGTCTTTTTTTTAACTGGCAGAATAACTCATGTGGATTGATAACTTTTCCTCCCTTAAAAACAACCCTATACAATTCAATTAATGTGGATTTAAAGAAGTTGATGTGTGTTAGTTCCCTTCCCGTCAGTACTTGAAACAAACACTGCATTTTTTAGTCAGCACATTTAAATTTGCAGCAGTTCCTGATCTAGGCCATATGTCAAGTGGCTGGTAAAGACACTCATGAAAGGTTCTTGCAGTACCTGATATTTGAATTCTGACCTCTGAAGTTTTCAGGAACAGTGTTGTATGGAGTGATTTTAATTTCATTGACTAACTAGACAACACAGCAAAAATACAGGCACCTGTCATAATATCCAAATAAAATAATAGCTATTTGCTTCCTAAACACTTAGTTTGACTAGTTAATTCTTGGCTCTGGTAATCAAGTTACCAAAACAGGTGGTTAATAAAGTTGAAACTGAGCTCTCTAATCAAATGAAATGAAGAATGTCCACTGGAGACAGCTTTAGTCATTTAAAATGGCTCTATTCAGGCTTATACCAGGCACAGAACTTGCTCAGGCTTTTAGTAGCCAGTAAACTTGTGTTTCCTGCCCTTCCCTTTGTTTTTATTTTTTTAGGATACTGAAAATTAAGAAGTTAGAACCTAAAACTGATTCTAATTTGTCCTTTTGGGGAAAATGTTTTGGAACCATTTTTGTTTGTTTTGAGTTGGACAGTTGTGCATGCTTGTGTGGATTTCAATCATCATGAAGTATTTTCAATTGGAATTTTTCATTGAAGTACTAAAAACATTGAAATGAAGCCTGAGTAACGTCTCTATTCACAGATAAAAACCAGGTGGGGTTGTCATGAAGTCTCAAAAGCAGATGCCAAATCTCACAGCTGGGGAAAAGTAACCCCGGGCCCAGCCAGCTGCTGAAGGCTCCAAGGGTAGCAGCATTTCTGGGCGACTGTGAAGCCTCTATCCATGAAGACTTTCAAAATTACCTGTGCAAACTCTTAAGCAACGTGCTAACTTCAGTGTTGAAACTAAGCTTGGGACTACCTGACTCCCAGAGATCCTTTTCAACCTAAATTAGTCTGTGATTCTTAGATAATCTTAGTGATTTTCAGTCCTTATGATGGATGGACAGGACTACTTTGGCTTGACTACCATTAACTTCAAGACAAAAGTGTTGGTTGTGCAGGTTTTTTGGAATTATTTTTTTCTACCAATTCGCATTATATTTCAAGTTGTATAAAATAAATCTAAATATTTGCATTAGACTCGAATTGCTGGATTTTCTTCAGTGCTTGTTCAGCTCTGAAGAGTCCTGTTCATACAACAAATGATTGTGAATCTGTGTGCTGGGGGATATTGAAGCTGGTGTGGGAAGAAAACTAACTGCAAAAATCCAGACCAGATTATGTAAGAAACCAACCCAATCAGGAAGAATGTCTAGTGATGAAGCATGTAAAATGCTTTTTAATTTTTTTTTTAATTTTTTTTTCCCCTTAAAGGGCATCTTTCTGTCTTTTAGGATCCATGGCATCTCTGAGATTTAAGCACAGTCTGCTTATGCAGTTGTTCTGTGTTTTGGTCTGTGTGACCCCCTTGTAGAAGATTTTACTCCTCATTAATTTTCCACAGGTTTTAATTGTTTCACTATTTTACCTCTCTTTTTAGATACGTACAGTCTGTCTGCTGAAGAATAATTCTCTTTCCTAGAGGCTTTGATTGAAGTGTCAGAAATAATTGAAAAGTGAATCTTTTAGTCCCTGTGTGAAGAGGTGTCTATATATAGGAAATCCTCAATTTCTGGTTTTAACTATTTTTATAGTAGGAAGTAACCTAGCTCATAATTTAGAGATGTAACATTTTAATAGCTGAAGGAAAGGGTTAGGGAGTCACCTGGTGAGATCTGTTGGTCTAGGTCCATTTGTACAATTCAAAACGAGAGCACATATTAACCATTTATATTTTTAAATGGCTTGTAAGTGGAATGTTTGTGTTTACAGTGGAACAAGAAATTACTATGAGTGGTAGAACAGGCACTAGAGAGCAGAACTAATACTGGTTTAATATTTCCTAGTTTTGTTGTTAGACTATGAAAAATTCTTGTACAATTTTTGGTTAGCAATGGAGGGACAGGGCCTCTACAGTTTACTTGGTACAGTAAGTCAGTAGGAGCACAACTTCAGATTATTAATGCACCTTTTCAGATTCATAATGGAGACATTACAAAGTTGTTTGAATAATAGCTTGGGCTGCTAAAAAGCCAGGCCTTTAGGCTGTAGTTTTGCCTACATTTTTTAAAATGAGCTTTAAGAGCTGAGAAGTGGCACACCAGCCCTGAGGCTGGAAGAAACCATCACTACCACTCCTCTTGCTGCTGTTTGCACCTTCCGTTTGCTGGCACAAGCGGTTATGCAGCTTTGTAGGAAACTCTCTGACTCACCTGTGTTAAAATGACATCTTTATTCCGGGTTATGGTTCAGCTCTTTCTCCTCCTCTCCCATTCAGTCTGACTGTCCAGTTCTTTTTCTTCCCCTGTGCCACCTCCATTCACCTCTTGTGTTAAGACTGATTTTTGTTTGCTTAAAATATCCATGTAAGCATTCCATCATTTAAAAGTTTAGTGTAGCGTTAGAACTCAACATACCCTAACATGCCATTCTAATCTTCCTCTAGTACAGAAAGTATCTACAGTGATCTGCAGTATCAAAAATGACTTGTCTGGGTTGTGAACTATCCAGGTCTAATCTTTCCCCAAATCTTTAGTCTCAGTTCACTGTCCTGCAGTGATACAGAATGAATTGGTCCTCATATCAGGGCCCGCTCTGCCTGCTGCTCTTCAAAACTTTCCAAAATATCTGGGAGGTGATTAGAAAATTCCCTAAAGCTGAATGTACCAGATATGTTCTCCCAGCCCAACTGACATAGAAAACTGAATTATTTGCCTGGGCTTGTTGTTTCATTTGAGTTTTTCTCCTTCTTATCTCCCTGACTTTCTTGGTTAAAGTGTCAAGTGAACTGTTACTCACATGACAGTGCTTTTCTAATCCACTGTTTTCTTCCATTTTTTCATATTTCCTCCCATCTTGTCCATGCAGAACTGCATTCCAGTGAGCTGAAAGATGTTTTCCTACAGTGGCCCCCGCATCAATGATTTCAAGATAGAGCAGAAAATGGTTGTGAATTAACTGTGAGAAGCTGTTATGTTACTGTTGTTTTTGTTATTATGAACTATGTGCTGCCAGTGAATTGTCAGAAGTCTATCGGAAGTCTGGGACTTACGTTTTATTCACTTGTTTAGTTCATCATGAATATTCTTTGGAGGAAGCAGAAAATGAGTTTACTTGCCTGAGTATAAAGTAACGAGGAGTCAGAGTGTCCTTTTATCCTCATTGTTCCAACCAGTTCTGATGAATCTTCAGAGTCTGGCATACCATTTTTAATAGTGTTGTTATCTACATGTAGGCTTCTTTTCCAGGAAAAAAAATTCTGAAGACAATAATCTCATGTGTAGCTAGTTTTAAAACTATGCTTGCATTGAATCATAGAATCATTTCCATGAGAAGGGGTGACTAGAGGTAGTCTAATCTAACCATCTGTTCAAATCAAGTTGCTTAGAATTAGATTAAATTTTAATTTGAAACCAGTCAACATGTCTGCATTTTTTTTTCATATCTGTGAGTCCTGTATGAGGCAATTGCAAATTCAGGTATTCAGCATTTTTTGAAAACTGGGCCACTTTTATTTAGAGGCATTAATATCCAAGTAGAAACTTCATTCATTGTGGCTTTAAAATCTTGACTTCAGTGCCTAATGGGCACAGCAGAGGAATAAAGCTACAGGAGATGAACAGGCAAAATAATCAGGGATCATGGAAAAAAACCCCAAACAACCTTAATTAAATTCTTTTTATTTGTGAATAATTTGCTATATTTCATGAAGAGAATCAAGTTCAGATTCTCTCACAGCTGAGAGACCACTCTTGGTACCAGTCTGAGCACTGCGAGGGAATGAGGCCTTTAAATGAGGCCTTTCATGTTTTCTATACGTAGATATTTTTAGAAAACTAAATGGTGATATTTTTATTCTGATTTTTGGAGGAATCCTGACTAAATGGACACTTAATTTTCCATTCCATGGGGCCAGCTCATGTGGCAGTTTAACTAAACTGCTGGGAAATATTTATAGTACCACATGATCTTTAAAAATAACTTCCCAGGCTACTTCGTAGATGTCTTGAATTCTTAGTCTTTGCCATTGTAGATAAATGACCATGACTTTTGTCGGGTGGAAAAATCTTAGCTTTGCTGATTTAGTCATTTGTATTTATCATCAGTTGATTGTGTTTGGATTTGTAAGCAGTTTAGGTGGACATTCACCTGTGTAGCTCTAAAAGGCCAGAAACTTGAGAGGGTTCATTCTTTAGGGCTAAATAGGAATTTCAGTGGCATGGTATGTAATAAAAGGGAATAAAATTTAATTGTCAGTGCATTGGATGCCAGCTTTACCAGAGGGTCGCTGTCGGTGCTGGGTGACCTGTGAGGGACAGTGAACAGAAGATCCGGTTCTTAGCAGTATCTGCATTGCTTAGCAAAAGTGCTCTTGTCACGTTAAACCTTTAAGCTTGGTTGCAATTCCAACCTGGAGCCTCATTTCATCCCTGTGACTGCTGCTGGAGGGTAAGGACTGTGTTCTCACCCCACCCTTGTTTCACATACGGTGCCTGCCCGTCCCAGGGTGAGGCGGGCCCTGGGCTGATGGAAAAGCCGCGATGTTTGTTTGTATTGTTTTCCCATTGTGTGACTTGGGCGGGGAGAGGGGATGGCCGGGAAGGGGAAAAGCTTAACAGCGCTGCCCTTGGCCATGGACTGCCCTCAGAGTGAGCTGTGGGTAAAGTGGCACCAGAGTGACTTAGCAGAGTCGAGCTGATGTCCGAGGGGATCCTGTAAATACAGTTGGAGTCCCGTGCAGCTCATGGAATCTGCTCCCTGTGCCTTGGCTGCGGTGCTGCCTTGGGCTTGTAAGCTCAGGGGCTGTGGCAGCACCTGGGAATTCATTATTTTAGGAATACAAGAGGATGTAGTTCTGTGAAGCTATGAACTGGCACACTGATCTAATCTATATATTTGACTTCAAAGGTTTCAAAACATATCAAATTTTTTTCAGTTTTTCCTTTAATTTCTTTTTTCCCCCAAAGGCCTCCTAAGTTTCACAGAACATAAACCCTCCTGTATATTCTGACTCCTTTCCCATCTTCCTGCTAGCTTCTTCTTCCTTGTTTGTGCTCAGATATCTCATTTATAGCTTGCTCATCTTTTCATAGCACCAGATGTTTACGTAGTTAGAAAAACGATTACAATGATTATATTGTGGAAGTGCTTAGTGTTTCTCCTATTTAGACTATGTGATATGCTGCTGCTGTTTCCTACAAAATTACTGTGGTCAGATTGTCATCTAGTCTGCTCTGGACAGTAAGATACTGTTTAAACACTGCTCTTGTGTGTCTGGATAGGGTGGACCTTTTCACTGCTGCAAGACTTTTTTTTTTGCCCCTTGACTGCCACATGACAGAGCAAGCAGTAGATAAAGAGCTGTATTGAACACAGTGATGATCGTCTTGAATGTGGTGCTCAACAGTTGTATCAACTTTGACATAAAGCAAAAATCTGGACAAGCAGAGAGCTCTTAGTTTTTGCACAACCAGAACAAGCTATTTTCTGATATTTGTGCTTTATGTAAATATTCACATTTTTAGTGAAAAGTAAATCCAGGTTTATATTTAATCCAAAGAGCTGTAGATACTTATGTGCCCTTAAAGTGCAACTGTGTTTGGAAGAGCTAATGTAAAAGAAACTTATTTCCTAAGGAAAATTGCTTTTTAAAACACAAGTGATCCTCCCCCCTCAACTTTCTGCCATCTGTTTGGGATGATAGCACATTTATTCCATCCTGAGAGAGCTGTGACCACATTTCAGGAGTGGGTGACATCATTTCAGATGTATGATATCTCTTCTAAAGACTTGTCTGAAGACAAAATTTTTTTGATACTCAGGAGAATAAATGGTGTGAGCGATAACAGGGCATCATTTTCCTCTAACACTGTGTTATATGTGTGTTTATGATTACCAGCTTCTTTGCAGCTACTTTTATTTGTGTTTTATCAGTATCTTGATTATGCTTCAGGATAATGGATTGAATGTTGCATTGGGTTTTATGTTGATGTTCTTTTAATAACAGAAAAATAGACCTCAAAGGATGAGTGATAGGGGATTTGTGGTGAATTCAAAGTGAAGGACTTAATGACATCGTGGGAATTTTCACAATTGATGCATTCTTCAAAATCTTGGTTTCAGAAGAACTTATCTGACACAGATTAATATTGACTGTTGATGACAATCCAAGTGGATTTGGGTTTTCCAACGTAGTTGATTCTGTGATTCTGTGGTACTTTTTAATTCTAAGTCTTTTGCTGATAGGATAAATTATTTTCAAAGGAAAGTTCATGGCATTGTTACTGCATGTCTGATGTTTTGCAGTGCCGTCAGACAGACTCTCTCTCTCTCTGAGCATGTTCTTGTGTAGTTCTTAATTTCAGGATAACCTTAAGAACTCTCTCCTGTGCTCCTTTGTCTTTCATATCTTCTTGGTCAGTGCTGTTTTACGTCAGGTACTTGCCCATCTTGGATACAATTCCTTTACATGTGCACATCAACTACTTGACACAGGTAAAATTGATTTCTCCAACTCTTGCAGCAGTGGTGTGAAGCCTTTGCAGCAGAGTGGTCCTGGCCTCTCAGTGATGTCCTGAAGTAGTAGTTGTGATGGAATTGAGTTTGGCACACACCAGTCTTGCCTGCCTTCTCAGCAAAATGGGATCACTGCCTGAGTGGGTGGCTCAGTAAGGGAAGTCTTGCCTTGAGATAACTCCTCTAAAAGACC
Organism: Platyrinchus mystaceus; assembly: GCA_035041135.1. Taxonomy (NCBI): domain Eukaryota; kingdom Metazoa; phylum Chordata; class Aves; order Passeriformes; family Tyrannidae; genus Platyrinchus; species Platyrinchus mystaceus. The sequence continues at coordinate 24,774,908 of JAWWLV010000011.1, read as the reverse complement.
AAATGATACTATCTAATTGAGAAATCTTGTTGTAGGGCTTCTTGTTTGAGGACATTAAATAAGTAAATACAAAAATGAGTGTTAAATTTTCTTTTTCATGTTCTGCAGATGTTCTGCTCATCTGTGTTTTGTTTCTTTCCGTTAGTCTGAGCAGCTCTTCCAGAAGTGCTGGTATATTGAAGTACGAGTTGAGCAGGTTTGAGTTACAAAATGTGTGTGTGTATACACATGGTTATGAATCTGAAATGCACAGGTTAAACTTCAGTGAAAATTTACACTTTACATGGGAAGTTTTGAATGCTGGCTATAAATACTACATAGCTGTGACTTAGAAAAGCATTTTGTATTGGGCTTTGCTGCTGTGAAATTCAAAGTCATTTGAGTAGCCAAGATTTGAGTGGCTGTTTTGATTACTTCCTTTTTCTTACGTGAAGTTGTTGTTACTGTGACAGGAGGCAAAAATAGCTATGAGGTTAACAGCCTGAAATAGCTTTTTATTATTATTTTAATTGTTGGGTTTTTTCCTTTAGCTGGAAGTTGTTTAAAATGTCTCTGGTGTTGTTGCTCCCCATCCAGATGGCTTTGTTTCAGTTCCTAGATGTGATATTGTTAATTAGTCACTGGTGCCACTAAACATGTCACAGTTTGGGCCATGACTCATTCTCACAGCCACTGTGGGTTTGCCATTTCTCAGGATAAATACTGGTTGTCTCTTGACCCCCCTGATGTCACTGTTGGGTCAGAAACAGGGTGCTGACTGTACAAGACACGGACCTGCCTCCTTGAGGAAGGAAATATTAAGTAAGTGCCTGATAGCAAGAATAGCTTCCCAGCATGCTCAGACTGGCGTGATGGCTGTGCTTCCCTTTCTAATGGAAAAAGGAAATGGAATTTTAAAAGATTCTGATGCCTGTGTTGGAAGTTCATAATTATAAACAAGAATGCTGTGAAACTTTATAATTCCCTGAGTTGTGGTGCCTGGGCTCCAGGGGATGGGGCAGCATTTTTAAGTCATGCCTCTTTGAACATTTTAAACTCTTGTTGATGCACTGAAGTGGTTTCACGATTGCAAATGGGGAAAACCATCTGAAAGAGGATGAAAATAAAAAAAATCATATGCTGAATTAAAACAGGAATGAATTATGAACTAAATAACTTCATAGAACAGATTAATGGTTTCCTTGCTGCTGTACCTGTTCAGGTAATGCTTTATAATGGCAATACCATTTTATTTTACTCTGATGACCACATAAAATAACTGAAAATATGCTGTGTGTGCATCAAAGTCTGAAAAATGTTTAGTATTATTATTTTTCTTGGACTACTAATTTCAGTTACAACAGAACTGCAGCCAGGATGGGCAGAAGGAACTGGATGGAGGAAAAGGAATATAGTATCCCAATTAAATAGTACCTTGTTAAAGATCTGCTGGTTAGTAATGAGAAACTACATGTTTTCTCTAGATTTTTTTGGGGTGGATGCTGTGTTATTCCAATAATGTAACCTGTGTTGCATGATGGCATTACATTTTATTTCTTTCCTGTGTGTGGTTTAGAGCTCACACACCATGCTAAACTTTGCATGCCCAGTAATGAATGAATCGATTTGTAAAATGTGGTAATTCAGGTAAAATACCTTCATATCTGATTTATTATTTCACCAGGTCTACACCCTCACCTCCAATCCTTTTTGTTTTGATTCAATCTGATCAGTGTAGTGGATTTTTGGGGGGGAAAGTGAGGACATGATGGTGGTAAACCATTATTTGATTGTCGATTCTATTGAGGGAAAACGGGTCTTGTTATTTAGTGTATTTACATGGCAGGTAGAGGTGAGACTGGAGGGTGCTGTCTTGTACCTGAGGCAGCTTTGAACTGGCAAGTTGATTTTTGTGCTGTTGACATGTTCTGTTATCCATGGTAGGGAAGGGAAGGACTGATAAAAGTGATGGAAAGCTGTCACAGTAGTGGAGTTGCACATTCTGGTGTATTCTTTTATGAATGGTGATATTCTTTTATGAATGGTGATTTCCCACATCCCAGAGTGTTCCAACAACAATTAGAAAGGTGTGGGGGTGAATTGTCTTTATTGAAGATGTTTACAACAGTGGTTTACGATGCTTCCCACCCCTTTGTCAGCTGAGGAACATTGTCTGGAAGGAAAGGAAGGTAAATCCTCAGTGAGCTGTGGTTGAAGAGAAAACTCTTCTTTAGAGAGGAGTGATGAAAAAAAGAAGACTTGGCAGGTCAAGAAAACTGATGGTAGCATTGAGTGAATAAAAATGTCTTGAAATGCAAAGGACAGGTGATCAGGAGGGCAGTGTAGTGAGCTGAAGCACATCACAGAGTTTCCTCCCACCCTGTAGTGGATGTAGTTTGCACAGTGGGTTGAGTTCACAGGGGATGATCTTTCTTTAAGGGTGAAAACAAATTGAGATAAGTGTCTTTAGAGGGAAATGTCACTTTCTAATAGAGTTGAAGATGTTTTTCCTGCTGTTGATAGAGACTTTCAAGTTGAATATGTCACTGGCCACATCTGTGGACAACTATCAGGAAACTTGGAAAAAATAAAATAATGAAACTGGGCATGTTTTTATATGAAATATTGCCGTGTTTCATCCAAGAAGCTTACTTTGATTGTGTTTTATGCAAGTAAATCTTTAGGGAAAACCTGAAATTAATTTCTACTTTTGTTTTAGCTAACCTCTAACTAGTTAGTTTTTTCTCTTATTATTTTGTCTCAATGATATAAACATCTCAACAATAGTGCTTTACCTTTAAATAACAGAAATGGGTAAAACTATGCTTATGTGTTTGCAATACTGGCATTTGAGACCCCAGACTTGTAAGCTGAGCTGCACAAGCAGAACTTATGTAAACTTTCCAAAGGCTTTAAAATGTGTGTCTAATTATAGAAGGTTAAATATACTGAATTTTAATTTTTTTTTCCCCTAAGGCCACGTGGTTATGATATTATTGAGATTCCATAATGCCTCCTGCTGTGACAGACAGTCTTGACATCTGGGCAGTGGATTCACAGATTGGTGCTGATGGCTCAATATCTGTGGACTTCCTGTTGCCCACTGGAATCTACATCAACCTGGATGTCCCTCGAGATGCCACCATATCTCATATTAAACAGGTAGTGCCAAATGGACAGTTAACTTAAAATTTAACTTCAGTTTGTGATTTCTGCCAAGGATTTGTACTTTACAAATAAATTTACTTTAAGCTTCTCCAGACAACGTGATTTTCTTCACTGTGAAAAAAGGACTGTACTGGGGAATCTCAGGATAAGGGTCAGGATGAGGACTAGTGCTGTCCTTCCCTCATCACCTCACAGTGCTTGTCCCCTCTGTGTTTTTTGCCCCTGGGATATTTATCACGCACTTTGCTACTTAAAAATAACCTCAAGGTGGAAACTACAAACGAGACAAAGTAGATATATAATGATATATAGAGGTAAAAATGAACCAAGTTAGCAAACATGCTACTTTTATGTTCATTTGGGAACACAAATGGAAATGCCCTACCATATGTTTCATTTACTTACCTGTTTTCATTGCAGCTGTTATGGAAGCAGGCACATGCCTATCCACTCTTCCACCTCCTCATGGAGATTGACTCTTACATGTTCTCCTGTGTGAATCAGACTGCTGTACATGAAGAATTAGAGGATGAAACCCGGAGACTTTGTGATGTTAGACCCTTTCTTCCTGTCCTTAAACTAGTGACAAGGAATTGTGATCCAGGAGAAAAGTTGGATTCCAAAATAGGTGTCCTCATAGGCAAAGGTAATTCCATTTATTTTTTTTTTAAATAAAGATGAACTTTTTTGTGTATGAGAGTCTTCATTGGGCAGGTAAAATACATTAAAAATATATTAAAGTATTTCTAAAAATTTCTCTTAAAAATTCAGTATTTCCCTTTCTCAAGCAAATACTGATGTAGTTGGAAAGGATTTAAATACTCAAGATGAAACATGAAAGTTGTTTAAAGCTACTTTCTGTAGTGCATTTCAGCACTATACTGTATTACTACATCAATCAAGAGAAAATTTTATTTTGGTAGATGAGAAAACATTTATAATTTTATTATTATTACTAAGTGAAGAAAAGCATAATCCTTGAACAGTGCTATCATAAATAGCTCAACAGTTAACTGATTGTACAGAGGGAGCTATAGGTTATGATTTTATTACACAGGGTGTCTGAGTTGGTTAACAATGTGATTCTTTTGTTGCTCTCAATTGTGTCACTGATTTTCATCGAACAATGAGAAGCTATTTTTAAAGGTTTCACAGTAACTTATTCTTGATGTTGTTTCAGAATTTTCAGCTTTTAAAACTACTCTGCTTGGTTATACAATCAAGATTGACAGGGTCGTGTGAGGTCATACCTCTTGTTTTAAAACAATGAACCATTGTTAGGTCCCCTATAAAGACTGCAGGTTTTGTTTAGATTTCAGCAATTCACTGTCTGCCTGTTTGTCAGAGCTGACAATGGGAACAGTTAGCCAGTTTAACCATTCAGACCAATTCTGACACATTTGGAGAGATTCACATTCTGTGACTGAATATTTGGCTTATTACAGCTGTGTGGTCCTTCCTTGTGCAGCCCCTGCTCTGTACCTTAGCAGTGGGAAAAAAGTGTTCCTGTCTGAGCTTCTATACTTAGTGTTTTGTTCTCAAAAGGTGTTCAGTGCTTTGTGTGATTTGGACAATGTCCTTCGAAGTTTAGGGGAAAAGATAAACACACTTGCAGGCCCCACATGTCCTGAAGTACCAAAGAGTCACAGCTCCTTCATAGAAACATAGAAGAGTTTGGGTTGGAAGGACCTTTAAAGGTCATCTTATTCCAACCCCCTGCAGAGAACAACATCTTCAACTAGACCAGGCTGCTCAGAGCCCCATCCAACATCCACCACCTCTCTGGGCAACCTGTGCCAGTGTTTCACCACCCTCACTGGGAAAAATTTCTTATTTATATGTAATCTAAATCTACCCTCTTTAAGTTTAAAACCATTATTCTGTGTCCTGTTGCAAACAAGCCCTCCTAAAAAGTCTGTCATCAGATTTCTTATTGGCCTCCCCTTTAGGTACTGGAAGGTGCTCTAAGGTCTCCCTGCAGCCTTTTCTTCTCCAGACTCGACAACCCCAACTCTCCCAGCCTGTCCTCAGCAGAGGTGCTCCAGCCCTCTGAGTGTCTTTATGGCCTCCTCTGGACTCACTCCAGCAGATCCATGTCCTCCTTATGTTGGGGGCCACACAGCTGGACACGGTATTCCTGGTGGGGTCTCACCAGAGTGGAGCTGCCTCCCTCACGGGCTGGTCATACTGCTTGTGATGCAGCCCAGGAGACCTTTGCTTTCTGGTCTGTGAGTGCATATTGATGGCTCATGTCCAGCCTCTCACCCACCAGCACCCCCAAGTCCCTCCCAGCAGGGCTGCTCTCGATCTGTTCATCCCCAGCCTGTGCTGATACCGGGGGCTTGTCCCGACCCAGGTGCAGCACCAGCACTTGATCTTGCTGAACCTCAATGAGATTCCCATGGACCCACTTCTCAAGCCTGCCCAGGTCCCTCTGGATGGCATCCTGTACTTCAGGAGCATCAATTGCACCGCTTAGCTTGGTGTCATCTTCAAATCTGCAGAGGATGCCCTCCATCCCTCTGTCTGTGTCATCAATGAAGATATTAAATAACACTGATCCCTTACAGACCCCTGAGAGACTCCACTTGTCACCGATGTCTGTTGGGACTCTGAGCCATTGATTACCACCCTCTGGATGTGACTGTCCAAAAAACTCCTTATCCATTTAACAATCCACTCATCAAATCCATCTCTCTCCAATTTAGAGAGAAGGATGTTGTGAGGGACCGTGTCAAAGGCCTTACAGAAATCTGGAAAATTGGCATCCATAGCCAATCCCTTGTCCACTGGTGTAGTTGCTCCATCATAGAAGGCCACTAGGTTGGTCAGGCAGGACTTGCCCTGTGGATTCTGTCTTCACATGTTCTGGAAAAGGAACCTGGCTGGTCTTGGATTGGTTGAAATTTCAGTCCTGTCATTTTGATCCAAGAAGATTTTATTTTTCAACTTTTAAGCACAATTAAAAAGGATGATGTCATCTTTCTGTGGGATTAAAAAAAAAGCAGTTTGCAAATACTTCTTCTGCTCTGAGGTCTTTATGATGCATTTGCTGTGCTTTCTTTTCATTTGCTCATGAGGAGAGACTTAAAACTTTCCAGGCAGTATTAAAGTCAGGGTGAGTTTGGCTTTTCCATGTAATAGTACCTAAGAGACACATTGGTTCAGGTGTGTATCTTTTTACTTGCTTGGATTCTTTCAGGTCTCCATGAGTTCGATGCCTTACAAGATCCTGAAGTGAACGACTTCCGAGCTAAAATGCGGAGGATCAGTGAGGAAAAGATTCAGTCCCTTGTGGGTCTCTCCTGGATGGACTGGCTAAAACACACTTACCCACCAGAGCAGGAACCTGTTATCCCAGAGAGCTTCCAAGATAAGCTCTATAGTGGAAATCTTGTAGTGGCTGTTCATTTTGATAACTGCCAGGTAGGAGTGGTTGTTCCTCACGCTTCATGTCTGTTCTTATCTGGATCTGAATTAGCATGGGATTGATGTAAATGAAATAGAATACTAACATTGTGGTGTTTGCTTTAAAATGCAAATTCTATCACCAGGGTCCTTGACTCTTGAAAGTGAGAATGTGAACCTACAGTTGGGAACTGAACTTCTAAAGTCAAATTACAGTTCTGCTTCTCAAGGCAAAATGCACAACTTGTATATTCTATATTATTTCACATTTGTTTAAACATAAAATGTGATTCAAAGTTGTCAGGACTATTTTTGGACAACTGTTACTGTGTTGCTTCACTAGCATTCAGTTTTAAGCTCAACTCATCAAGGATTGCTGGTGAATTCAACACACTTTCCTCTACGAGTGGCTCGCTGAACATCTTTGGGGTTGATCTGCTCATTAGATTGAGCAATGCATTTTAAAAGAAAAGAATTAGTATTCCCTCTTCTCAAAATGCACACAGACAATTAAAACACTGAGACTTAGTTACCTTTTTGTTTTGGCTACCAAAACTATAGTTTATTTTTAAAATAAAACCCCCTTTCATTTCCACCGAAAAACCTAAAATGTTTTAGCCTCAGATTTTTTGATGCTAAAGTTGCTGTGATTGTCCTTGAGTCCAGCATCCCTGTTATTCCTTTTTTCACTCTGTTTTTTTGGATAACTGTGAATGATCAGCATTGGAAACCTTAAAAATCTCACAAGTGTGTAAATATATCAGGCTTTTGATCCAGGTGCTAGGAAAAAAAAAAAAAAAAGAAATAAAAGATCAAATCTGCCTGTGAAAGCATTAACTGTAGAGGTGCATATTAAATTTGGTCACCAGTGACACCAGCTGATGTGAGGTGCATAGGTGTATTATAACAAAACCTTTCCTGGTCCTCTTTGGCTTAGTAGAGAACTTGTAGTTGTCCAGTAGTGAGAGTATCTGTTTGTTTGTCAGCTTTTGATTAAAACACTGCATATATATGCATATGCTGACAGCACAGAAGCAGTGCAGAAGTTGGTGCTGGTGCAGAATGTATTTGCCTGCTGCTATAATAGCTTGGGCTGCTGACATTTCAAATGTTTCAAATGCTTCTGCTGCCAGCTCTGACCTTCAGAGCTACGAACACTTCAAATCTGAGCTGCTTTTTAGAGCAGTAAACTCTGTTCCAGACTTTACTACTTGTACTGAGCACTGGAATTTACCTAGGAAAATTAAATGGGAAAGCGTGGGGACTGTTGTGGTCTTTTAATTCTTTCAGCTGTAAGAGTGAGAAAGAGAAAATACTTTTAGTCTAGAAGGTGAGGGTGAGCTATAAGAGCTACCTGGTTATCTCCGGAGCAAGAGAGGTTGATCCTCATTTCTGTGACATATGTATCAAGTCCTACAGTTGGGAAGGAAGGCAGCTGCCAGAGAGCACCAGCTTTCTGGGAAGAAAAAGTGTTATTCCCTGTCTACCCACTGCAAGGAGAAAGCCTTCACAGCATGGAGCTTGCTGAAAGGGGGAAGCTGTTGTGAACCCTGCAGAAACTGAGAAAATACAGAATTAATTTAGCATGACTTTACAGACTTTGTTTTTTCCATTAGGGCAGCTTGGCTTCTTACCAGTAAATGTCTATATAAATAAAGCACAATGCAAAATAATGTAAACCAGACAATACTGCACATTTGTTAATAACTGGGTTTAGGATGCTTACATCTTCAGAATTATATGTGTGTAAATAAAAAATAATAATTTAAAAAACCCCTCAAAATACATCAAAACCTCAGAATTCTCTGAATCAACTTCTGCAAACGAGCCTGTGCAGAGCATAATATGTTGGATTAAGGGAAATGAAAGATTTCACAGATCTTTTAGCAAATTAAAACAAATGTAAACATTTTTGTTTTACTTACAAAACAAAGTAACTTCTTGCCTTAATCTTTTTAGAATACACTGAAATTAGAGTTACTTTGGAAGCACAAATAGCCTCTAAAGGTTTGATAAAAAAATTCTTAGAAAATGCAGAGTCTTTGCATGTTGTGTTCAGAGTGCTACAGGTATTGACTGCTACTCCTCTTTTCTGTTCTTCTCCTGGTTTGTTGGTGGTTTTGCACATTATTCACATTAACAGTTTCTTCACTTGAAGTTTTCTTTTTCTTCTGAGTACAGTGATACTCAGAAAGAGGATAGATTGCTAGTGGCCAGAAAGATGCAAAAATTAACACATCTAGTGCTGCTAAATACCTTGAAATGTGGGCATGACTTATTGTTCCCTCAGTCACATTCCAAAAGCAAGCTTCTGGATCAGTGCACTGCTCTAGAAGCCTTGAAATCACTGTTGAATCAAATAGATAAAGATCTGGGTTCTTAAAACTACTTGTGATAATATAAAAGTTTGGGAACTGACATTTTGCAGCTTTTAGGGTGATTATTATTGTGATTGCCCTACAGATATAGACATTAACTGTAACTGTTAAAATAGACTGGTTTTAACAGTTATTATTTCTACTCTATTTTATTATGTATGCTAGAATTTAAGCCTTGTACATCTGACTATGACAAGCTTGACATTCAGTATTCCTGCTTGTGTTTTGTTAGGATGTATTTAGTTTCCAGGTGTCTCCTAACATGAATCCCATCAAGCTGAATGAGCTGGCAATCCGAAAACGTTTGACTATCCATGGAAAAGAAGATGAGGAAGTTGATCCTGCTGACTATGTACTGCAAGTTAGTGGAAGGCTAGAATATGTTTTTGGTGATCACCCGTTAATTCAGTTCCAGGTACATAAAGTTTTTTGGAACTTGTGTAACAATTCTTTGCTGCCTTGGCCAAAGGTGCTCCCTGTCTCCTTGGCTGGTCGGCTGTGCTGAACAGTAACACCTTGTCTCTTCTTGTCTGCGGCCCTCTGCAGTTGTAAAATATGTGTGCACCATTCCCTTTTTATCTTTATAATGAATTGTTTGTTTCTTTGATTTGAAAGTTGCTGTAGAAACACTCTGCTAGCTGGTAACAATTGTTTTCCCTGGGCCTTTAGTACATCCGCAACTGTGTGATGAACAGGACTCTCCCTCAGCTGACTCTGGTCGAGTGTTGCACCATAAAGAAGATGTGTGAGCAGGAGATGATTGCCATAGAAGCTGCCATAAACCGAAAATCATCCAACCTTCCTCTTCCTCTGCCACCAAAAAAAACAAGAGCGACAACTGTAAGTTCATGTGGGGAATGTTTAATACCCAAAAGGAACAGTGACTTGGGGAATGTAGATCCTGGGATTTTATGCTGTGACTGCTGTTTGCCAGTGTAGGTCACCTGGGTGTGCTCAGGGCCTCCTGTTGCTTGTGAGATTTACCTCAGAAATAGCAGACCTTGAGACATCCTGGAAATTTTTTATCTTCCCTCACCCCATCCATCCTCCTTCTTCCCTTCCACCACCCATTCCCTTCCATTGCTATTGATTGCACTTTAAATCACAACCCAGAAGAGTGGGTAATAATGTGTTACCAACAGCTGGAGAGGTTATTGCAGAGAACCTGGGCTCTCCAGCTTTGGTGGAGCTGCACTGGCTTGGGCAGCAGTGCTCTGGGATCTCTGTATTGTCCAAATATCGCCCAAATATTGTTCGTGGTGCTGCCACTGCAGTGATGGCAAGTTTTGCTACAATATGCATTTAACCTTCTTATAATCTGCTGCTTCCCTTATTTCTAAACCTATGGCCTTACAGCACAGTTATATTTTATGTGCTGTCACTCTAAGAAATGTGGACAGATTTTTGCTCTATTACACACTCTGCAGTTATTCAGAATGAACAATAAATTTGCAGGGTTATTCTGAATCGTCAGAAGTAGTGTGTGATGTATGTTCTCCTCCCCAGCCCCCTTTCAGCTGAGTTTTTACTTTGTCTGCTTGTAGTTATGATGACCAACTTATCCATTAAGATTTTGAATCTGTATTTTTAAAAATGCTTTTTTGTCTGTATTTATGGCTTGCTTTAAATGTGTAGCTTATAAAATAAGTCTCACTGTTATATTGATGAAGAATGAACTTGTGTCTTTGTTTCCCTTCTCAGAGTGTATGGGATATTTCCAACCCTTTCAAGATTATTCTGTTAAAGGGTAATAAACTAAATACAGAAGAAAATGCCAAAGTAAGTAACTATGTTGAGTATTAGAAGACATTCTGTTCATCGTTTTCATGATTTCCAATGTTAAGTGACCTCAAAGACATACAGGTTTCAATTCAGCAAAAGTGTAGGCATTTTTAGTTATTCTCAATGACCTTGGTAGCATTGGTTAAAAATCCAGCTTTACTGCTGAAGTGTTCCTTTGTTGTCTGAAGTCGGATACGTGCATTAGAACATTACAATAATTGTGACAGAATGACATGAATGTTGATGTGGTACTTGATTTTTAAAAGATGGTGTCTCTGAAGTACTGATATTGATGTGAAATAGGCTTATTTAAAATAGACTGTTGTAAACACCTGACACAGATTAAATATTCAATTTCTTTTAGTGGAACATGAGGGGTTTTGTAGTTCTGAATATATTCTGTGTGTTTAACATGGACTGCATGCTTCTGTACAATCTGTCTTTTATTTTCTAAACATGAGGAACACAAGAAAGCTGTAGTGTCATTTCCTGTAAAAATGTACGTGACTGGGCTACTGACTGTTGTACAGACCACAAGTTAACACATGGGAATTTACTGCAAAACTACTTTAAGGCCTTACAAGACCAATGCCTGTGAGATAGACCAACATTAATTTCCTTTATTTGGTTAAGCAGTCGATAGATTGTATAACCAGTCATGTAGAGATGGAAGAGATCCAATTAGCCATTGATATTTGCTGTTCTGATGCTTTATTCAGGCTACTTGGTGCATTTATTTAATTCAAAACTATTGCTACAACCTCCTTGTAAATTTGCAATCCTACATTTTACTACATAGCTAAATGAGCCATAATTATATTTTAATACCTGAGACACTTTGATTGTGGAAATGCATCTCTGCAAAACTAGAGGGTTCCCTCTTCTCTGTCTAAAACATTATTTAGCTAATTCAAATATCTTCTTATCTCTGCATTCTGTAAACTCTTAAGTTTTTAAAAGAAAGGGAAAAGAGAAGGTGGATTCTGGAAGCAATATAGCTACCAGGTTTTTCTGGGTATATTTTCCATGCTTTAAAAAGTGAGTTTTGGTTAATTTGAGTATGTTTTTAGAGGAAAAAGAAAATACTTTGATTGTAAGAAACAGGAAACCGACAATTCTTTTGTATTAATGCCTGTGGGCACCACCTAAATATTATTTAGTATTTTGAATGCTTTTTAGTATTGAAAACTTAGAAGTCCTGTACTTACCCAAGAATGCACAGAACAACCCTGCAAACTTGTGCGTGTTTCCCTGTGTTGTCTGTCTACACTGTTATGAAATTGTCACTACTGAGAACTCATTTGTTTTCTGGTCCTGATTCTAAGGCTGTTTAATTCACTGCCATTGTTCATTTACGCCCACTGTGCTTTGGATCAAGCCAATATTCATCCCTTTTTGCTGAATCCACCACCGAGGTTCACAAATGCAGCGTTTGTGGGGGGAAACAAAACATTTGTCAGATGGGTAGCACTGCAATAGTGTGAGCTGGGTTGAGTACTTTCACCTGGAGCACAAGTGACCTCATTCATCTGTCTAACACCCTGTTATCCAAATGCATGACATTTGAAACTGCTTGTCTTTTTGTGTTGCTCTTTGACTGGACCATTGGTACACACAGTTTCGTTAGTAAAAGAGAATGCGAAGTCGGAATGTAAAGAAAAAAATTGGGACCCAAGCCTTTACATTAACAGGATTGGAAATTGTAGAATTAGAAAGGTGAATTATTTTTTTAATCCAAAGCCTGTATCAAGTTTGAAACATCTCTGTCTTTTTCTTGCAGTGCTCAGAAATAATATGATAGCTTAAAGGAAATGTTGGGAAGGTTGATCAAGGAGCATGGGGAACCTGAAACATCAGATCACTTCCACACATTTAACTGTAATTCTGAGAACTTCTCTTAGGTGTTGACCAAAGGATTACACTTGTGGGTTTCTGTCTCACACTGGTATTTTGGAAGGTCACCTGAAAGAAGTTGGCATATTTCACTCTGCACTTTTTTGTGTACATGCTATTAAATAGAAATGCACTGACCTGTAATGTGTTTCATTTCAGTGCCAATAGCTCCAGCTTCTTTATCTACTTGTTCTTCTGCTTTCCTGATCCTTATTTTCATCCTTCAAGCTACCTGGGTTTGTTGTTTTTTGGGTGCTAAAGACGAAACAATTCCTGGAAACAATGTACATTGTCATTATTATTACAGGTGAACTCTGATGTTGGACTCAGCAGTGTTCCCTCTGTAGATTTTTATAAACAGTTTAAGTACAAAATGATTTCTTTTTAAGCTGGAAAACCCCCCAAGCTTTTCTCATTTCGAAGCACAAATTGGTTCTACCTGGAGACCTGAATTTGTATTCAGGAAATTAATCTTAAATTTTTCATTCTGTTTAGTTGTTTGTTGAAATTCATATGTGTATGTTCTGTATAATATATGGAGAATTCTGTAGGTTCTGGGATAAGCTTAATTTTTTTTATTTCTTTATGGCAGGTTCATGTTAGGGCTGGTCTCTTCCATGGTACAGAGCTCCTTTGTAAAACCACTGTAAGCACAGAAGTATCTGGGAGAAGTGACCACATTTGGAATGAAGAGCTGGAGTTTGAAATCAATGTCTGTGACCTGCCAAGGATGGCAAGGCTCTGCTTTGCAGTTTATGCTGTGATGGATAAGATGAAAACTAAAAAGTCCACCAAGGCAATGAATCCTTCCAAATACCAAACAATTAGGAAAGCAGGAAAAGTGGTAATTATTTCTTTTTTTTTTTTTTTCCCTTGAGTGACCTCTGAGTTATATTGAAATGAAAATTCAGAAACTTTTTCTTCTCCTCACTTAAGTGTTCAGTAATGCAAAATGAAAATAAAAAGTTAAAAAGAGCATATGTATTACGAATTGAACATCTTGGTATGAAAAAGCTTTTGATACTCCTCAGACACTGAAAAAGGCATAAAAATGTGAGTTGTAAGTCAGTTGTCACATAACTGTTTAAAGAGTTCTGTTTTAAAAGGCCAGTTTTATTCTGAGCTGTAAATGAGTTGTGATTGGGAAAAGATGAAACAAATTAGCATTAGGCTTACATTCAGGGAAAGGCTCACACTCAGGGAAATGTGTATTTTTTCACTGGCAGGTTGATGCTCTTAAAATTCTTATTGTCCTCAGTGGTACTGGAGTACCTGCTGAAAACTAAGCATGTGATCAACTGCTTTTCCAAAAGATATCACTATTTGAAAAAAAAACCAGAACCACCCTCTCAATTTTATTTACACTGTAGTGTTTGCTTTGTAATAATATTTGCTGGCATCTAAGTTTCCATGTAAAAATAATTTCCTTTAACAGCATTATCCTGTAGCCTGGGTAAATACCATGGTGTTTGATTATAGAGGACACTTGAAGATTGGAGAACTGGTACTGCACAGCTGGTCATCATTTCCTGGTAAAGTCTAACTTTTAAGATTTGGGCTTTAAGTACTGGAGAATGTAGTATGAAGTAGTAGAATATTTTCTGTATGCATGTCCCATTCCCTTCTAATAGTCTCTTTACTACTTGTATTTTTTATGTGGATAAATACATAGCATCTTAATCTCTTTTATGAAAGTATTGTTTATCAGGGAAGAGGAAGAGCAAGAGTTTGCTTGGTAGTAGTATTCTAAAAATTTTATCTGTTATGGAAGGAAAACCACATAAAAATACATGCATGTTTATATCTACTGTCACTTGTTTTAAAGGAGCAGTTTAGGTTTCATTTGGTCCCCTGTGCTGTGCATCCTAAACTAAATAGATAAACTACAGTGTATGTGGCAACATTTGCATCAGCAAAAAGTGTGAATTAGAGTTTTGTCTTCTTCCCTGATATTCAGCTTGATTAGTGAGTGTCTGAAACCTCCATGTCACTCTTCATTCCATCCCAAGAAACCCAGTATCAGCTTCTCTGTAGTGCTGAAAGAGAACTGGCTTAAAACTCTTCCTCAGTACTGTTTGATACCGAGGCAGTGTGTCCTGGTTTGCAGAAGCTGCAGATCTTCCTGGGATTTGTGTCACTATAGGGATATCTCAGCTTCCCTTGACTGTGATGTTTAGTTTGGAAAGAGTAAATCAGCTTCTCATTGGGTGATAATCCAACATTTGGGAATGTAGGAGGTAGTTTATGCTGGAAACACAGAGCACTGTACTAAAGTGCTGTGCTGCAGAACATGCTTCTGTCTGTTGTACACATTAAGAGACTTCTTACTGTGTCCTTGCCTTTCAGAGGTTTAAAATTTCAATTCCTGCCTGGCCTATAATATCAATTGTTCTGTCAATGTTTCAGATGAACTTGAAGAAATGTTGAATCCCATGGGAACCGTCCAGACTAATCCTTACACTGAAAATGCAACAGCTTTGCACATTAGATTTCAGGAATATTCCAAACAGCCTATTAATTACCCTCCCTTTGATAAGGTAAGCTATGACCTAAAGAGCAGTCATGAGAGTTTGTGTAAATAGCTGTTACTTCTTTCCTTTCAACACTGCCTTTTCCAGTGAATTCCCCTCTTCCTGCCTTTTAGTCAGCACACTGCAGTTTTTTAAACTTGCACTGCGTGAGTGGCACTGCTCTGACTTCAGGGTCTATACTCTTAAAAATGGTCTGTACATAGTCTTTTAAGGGTCAAAAGCATAATCAGTTTCCCGTATGTGTGATTTAACAAAAAGCTAAATCTATCTGCTGTTCTGGAAACCTTCAAACTGTGTTTGCTTGTGATCTATAAAGATCTGTTCGTTCTTTGTACAAATGTGTGTTACCCACTCCTTGGGACACTGCTTTATGAGCTCAAGTCGTCTAAAGGATAAATAGACTCTTAACACTGCATGAAAAGGGATTTCTGAAGGTCTGCTCTTGTACTAAACCCACTGAAGTTGCCCTACAGTTTTCCACAGATGTGAGTATCTAGAAGGGAAGTGTATATTTGGAACACATGTGGTACTGTCTGAAGGGTGAATGCTAGGTAGAAAGTTGTTCACAAACTAGCAGCTAAAGCTAAGACAAGCAATGAAATAAGGCAAAAACCAGACAGCTAATGATGCTCTATAAAAACAACCTTTAACTCATACATATATTAGTCTGAATTTTGGTTTTGGGAAAGTCAATAACCACTTAGAGAAAATGGCCTTTTGGCACCTTTTGTGGGGCATGAACAAAACGACTGAAACCACCAAACTCTATCAGCTTGATCAAAGGGGGATTTGGGGTTTAAGGCTTGTCAAAATGAAATCAAGTAACAAGAAAGGTTTTTTGTTTTGATTTTGGGTTGATTTTTTTCCCCTATCCTTTTCAGTACTACTTCTTTTATTGAAACAGCATCGGAAATGCAGTAACAGCTAAACCAGTGCTGACTAATTGCTGCCTTATTTATGGCTGACCAGTTGACTCTTCACAGTGGACATATTTTAGTCAGCTTTGATATTGGTTTATTTGTAGTGCTTTAAGTTTTTTTGCTCATTACACTATATGTATTTAATTTCTAAAGAAAGAAAAGAACGTGCTTTGATGTGCATATTAGAGAGAGGTTAGGTGAAAGTGTGTTTCTTTAGTAATCACATACAGTGAGATACCCAATGTAGTGATGTTAAGATGATGCCTGATGGGCTTCACCATCCCATGCAACTCTCAGCCTCTGGTGAAGGTTCTGTTGAATCAGGAGTAACGTTGTAGCTGCTTGAATTGTATCAGCCAAGAGTGTTCCTCAAAATGGTCTTAGCTGAGATTTGCTTGCTGCTTCTAATTTTCCCAGTGTTATGGCTTGTTTTTGCCAAGAAAAGGGAGACTTGGGTGCCAGATATTTATTCTAGGAAACATAATGTGCAAAAATAGATGAAACTGTTCAATCATGTCATCAGCCTACTTGCACAGAAAGTTTGGGGCTGAGGGAGCAGAAGTGCCTGGACCATTCATAAGAAGCTGTTGTGTGAGGCAAGAGCTGGTTAATGACCAGTGCTGCTGGCACACTTGGGGTACACTTGAACAAAGCTGGACTTGCAAAGACTTTCAAAGTTTATTTGCAGGCTGGGAAGCATGGGGAGGCAAGCATCAAACATTGAATTAGGACATTGTGGTTTTGTTTATGCATGTTTTCACACACAGTATGTAAACAAGCTTTGTGGCTGAGTAGCAGATGTAATACACATTATTAATAAAAGGTTCATACAGAGAAAGAAATAAAACAAGTTAGTGTACCTTTTTAAGGGTTTTAGCTGCTGGGTATTTATGCTCTGGTTATTGTAGTCTTTTGTTGTTTCTCACATTGCCTGAGTGAACACAGCACAAGTCTTGCTGAACCTGCGTCTGGGGATGCTGTTGTAA
This sequence comes from Platyrinchus mystaceus, assembly GCA_035041135.1. Taxonomy (NCBI): domain Eukaryota; kingdom Metazoa; phylum Chordata; class Aves; order Passeriformes; family Tyrannidae; genus Platyrinchus; species Platyrinchus mystaceus. Next base: position 24,757,863 of record JAWWLV010000011.1, on the reverse strand, counting down.
TCCTGGGTGATGGGAGAGGCAGAGCTCTGAGGGAAAGGAGATGGTGTGACTCTTCAGACATTTTTCTTAATTGAGATTTTATTTTATGATTTGTTCCTCAAAGCAGCAGCATCTGACAACTGTAGATAGAGATACCTACAGTTAGGTTAGACAGCAAATTGGACCAGTTCAGCTGGACTAATTAGCTCGGGCAGTCACCATTCTAACACCTGTCCAGGGTTGCAGTGGTGTGCACAACACTGTTTGAAGAACTGTATTTACAGCTATACTTAATTATCCATTGTGGTTTATTACATGAACTTCAAAAACCAGATAGAATGTTCAAAAGGCAAAAAAAACATTAAAAAGAGTAACTCAGAGCTGAGCTTCTGGGGAAATGTTGTTTTGCTGTTAACAAAAGCAGCAGTCCTTTTTCTGAGGGTTGGTGTGTAAGAACTGGTGCTGAGAGTTTGTGGATGGAATATTCTCTGTATTGCTCCATGCTTCTTGTTGGAAGATGGTTTGTCCTGGTGTTACATGAGGGAAGATCCCAGATCTAGAGAAGTACCTGGAAACACTGAGATCGTGTGGACAGTCTGAGAAGGTGGTGAAGGGACTGAGTCTGCGAACTCATACTGGAATGGACAGCTAGATGTGTGGATCTGGGGGTGTGGAAACAGTGCCCTTGAAAACAGCAGAAGTAGAGATGAGAAAGCAAAGGATAATGTAGAGCTGAGGAATTGGTTTGCTGCACTGAAAAATAAGAAGTGCAAACAGAAATGGAAAGTAAGGTGCCATCAGAAAGACTGTTTAGCTCAGGAGTGCTGAAGAAGAAAAAAACTGAGGTAATCGTGAGTGTTCCTGCTCCTGATCTCCCCAGTCCTGCAGATTAGAAAAGGGGCACACCATATTGTACCACTGTATATACAAAAGAATAGTGTTGTAACTATTTAAAAGATAGCAAAATTTCTTTATCTACTTCATTTCCATAATGTGTATTCTTTCAATGCAATCAGATTTGGGGTTAAATCTAATGTATTATAAACCAACTTTTTGCAGATACTTGAAAAGGCAGCTGAGATTGCGAGAAACAGTGACAATGCTGCAATGGCGGTGAGCATCATCTAAAGACTATTTTAAAATTAACTTTCTGGGGGTTTTTGGCTCTTTTACATCAATCTGGAAATAAAGGAGTCTACAGCTCAAATAAGAATTTACTAGCTCTGTTTTCTTATATAATTCACTTGATGAACTGCCTTTAAATTCATGTATATATCTGCTTTTTCCAATATATTTTGGATTTGGCTATATTTTGTTAAAAAGCTTTACATACTCTATGGGTTTGGAACGCAGCTAAGATTTACATTAGATTTGGAAAACAAGTTAGGATTAGAAGAGAAAAATATGTGTTTGTCTACTTGGCAAATATACTTTCTTTTAGTTATTATTGGAAAAGTGGTTTTTTGTTTTTTTTGGGTTTTTTTTTGCTTTTAATTAAAAGAAATAAATACACATGTATGTATTAATGTGCTCATTTGAAAAAAAAAAAAAAAAAAAAAAAGAAGAAATATGCATCCTAAACGAAAATTCTCCATGTTGGAATTGGAAAACAGAAATGTTGCCATCTAGTGTCATTAACTCTAAAGTTTAGTTGCTTTTTCAGAAACTGCTGCACACTGAATTTGGAATTTGTTAGTTGCAGTGCTTACAGCTTAAGAAATCTGAAAGAAAGGCACATTAGTCATTCCCTTGTGTTCCCTGAGTTTTATTTGATGTTCCTCCTGCTGTGGGATTGCTGGTATTTGAGCTAAAATATAAGAATCTTACTGAATTTATCACAACTTTATACCTTTCTCATTTTCTAGGGTCGAGGTGGTAAGAAGTTTTATGTTGTGCTAAAAGAAATAATGGAAAGAGATCCTTTATCTCAGCTTTGTGAAAATGAAATGGATCTCATTTGGACTTTGCGATATGACTGTCGTGAAAATTTCCCACAATCATTGCCCAAACTGCTGCTCTCTTTAAAATGGAACAAACTTGAAGATGTTGCTCAGGTAAGGGAAAAGACAACGATGGTGGGGAAAAATGCTGAAGTCAAATAATCAGTAAATAGGATTTAATTCCATTTTGAAATGGTTCTGTTGTGTAAACAAGAGTTCTGTGTGTACCTTCCGTGGCCTGGACACAGAAGGAAGAACTCGGGAGGGGCGGTGGAGGGGGAGAAAACCAAACCCCAAAATGCATTTCAGAAGTCATAGAATCAACTGGGTTGAAATGACCTCAGAGATCATCAAGTCAAACCCTTGATTCTATCCCACCGTGGTTACCAGACCATGACACTGATGCCACATCCAGTCTCACCTTAAAAACCTCCCTGGCACAGCTTGAGACTGTGCCCTCTTGTCCTACTGCTGGTTCCTTGGAGAGGAGACCAACCTCCACCTGGCTACAATCTCCTGTCAGGTAATTGTAGAGAGTGATGAGGTCTCCCCTGAGCCTTCTCTTCTACAGGCTAAAAACCCCCAGCTCCCTCAGCCTCTCCTCACAGGATTTGTGCTCAAGTCCCTTCACCAGCCTGGTTGCTCTTCTCTGCACCTGCTCCAGTACCTCAATATCCTTCCTGAACTGAGGGGCCCAGAACTGAACACAGCACTCCAGGTGTGGCCTCACCAGTGCTGAATGCAGGGGAAGGATCACTTCCCTGCTCCTGCTGGCCACACCGTTCCTGATCCAGGCCAGGATCCATTTGCCTTATTGGCCACCTGGCCACACTGCTGGCTCATGTTCAGCTTCCTGTTGATCCAAACTCCCAGCTCTTCAGCCACTCTGTCCCCAGCCTGTAGCACTGCATGGGGTTATTGTGGCCAAAGTGCAGGACCCAACACTTGGCCTTGTTGAACCTCATCCCGTTGGAATGAGCCCAACTCTCCAGCTTGTCCATGTCCAATGGATTAAAGCATTTCTTGAATTATTTACCATATAGATCTCATCCAAGTTCTCATTGAATTGCAGTTTTTTAGAGGAATAGTGGTTGCACTGAAGGCATTCTGAAGGTGCTTGCCCTCACTGCTGCCATAACCCCCTCACTCAGCAGAGTAGCAGGGTGGCAGAACTTGATAGCAGAATTCACAGGCAGTATTTATTTTAAAAGCAGATTTCAGCCATTATAAAAAAAAAATCCACTTATTTTCAGCAAAGTGACACTATCCTTAATAAGAACTAGAGAAAAGACAGCTGATTTCTGAAATACATGAAATAACTGGAATAAAAATCATGGCCTGTGATTAACTGTATTGTCTTTTCCAGTAAGCTTGTCTTGTTAGAAAGAAATTCTGGTTATTTCTTTATAGAAAAAAATATTGATACACCAAGGCCAAATCTGAGATTTCTCTGAACCTCTCAACTGCTGTTGAGAATTGCAGTTCCTTGTTTCTCCCAGCTTGTCAGGCATTACAAACCATGTGAGAGAATTAGGTGTTGTTTCATGTGGGCAGCATTTTACCATGTCTCATATTGCAGAGAAATTTTAAGAACTTAAAACACATTTTGAAATGTAAAATTTCTTTACAAATGAGATGTACTTGGAAGCTATTCTGTTACTGCTCTACTGCCAAAGCAGGTGAGGGCATTTCATGGTGCATGTTTTCTTTTGTCCAAATGCAACAAGTGCTCCTCTCTCCTCTCACCTGCACTTCTGAGCAGCACACCTGGATGTGGAGCTGGTTGGGCTGCACCTCTCTCTTACTGAAGTTCCAAGACATAATGTGAGCAAAGCTGTAGGTATTTGGGGAACTTTCTTGGCTGTTTCATAGGTTATTTAGCTCTTACTCCCTCTAAGCTCATATCACTTAACATTTTCTCATTATAATAACAATAATTTCAGCAAAGGGAGGAGATCTGTACTTTCAAATGACCTTCCCAGTAAATGCACACTTTGTAGACCGTGACTTTCACAATTCACTGCCTGATACATGAGGCATATAGGGCCACTTGGGCTCATCTGATCAGACTATTTCAGGTTCTCCATTCAATCCAATCATTTAGTATTAACAAAGTATTTCTATATTTTTGTTGGCTCTGCACCTGGCATAAAGTAGGTTGTCCAGACATTCTGAAAGCTTTCAGAGTTTCTTACTGCATGTTCACAGCTGCTGCCTGTGTTTTCAACATCTGGCTTTTTTCTTTTTCTTTTTCTAGTAGAAAACTTTTGCTGTTATCAAAGTTGTTATATATTTATGAGAGCATTTACAAAACTTTATCTGATTTTTATTGACAGTCTGTTTCTAAAACATACTTATCTGGGGTTACCTAACTTTTGTTTATTATGCATTGTGTCTACGTGTGAAGAAACAGGTTTTGCAGACTAAAAATAATCTGGATCATTTTAAGGAGTAAGAAACTGAATCAGAAGTGGGCCCAGTTACCCCAAAATGTTTCTCTCCTTTCCACCAAACCTCCATAGTGGTTGGTAACCATCTTCTGTTGGTATGAATACTTCTATGGGCAGTTATACCCATATGAGTTCTTAAATAGTTTCTTTACCTGTAATCTAATAATCTTCTTTTTAAAACAGCTTCAGGCTCTCCTTCAGATATGGCCCAAGCTGCTGCCCAGAGAAGCTCTAGAGCTGTTGGATTTCAATTACCCAGATCAGTATGTCAGGGAATATGCAGTGGGTTGTTTAAAGCAGATGAGGTGAGTATGTTGTATTACTTTACCATGTGAGGATTTCTGGGGTGGAAAACTGTGTTCAGTTTGTTTACAGGAAAAAAAGATCCCAGAGAGGAAAGAGTTAAACACGCTGCCTACCATGAATTGGTGGCCAAATAAAGCAGTTAAATTTCTAGATAGGGACATTGGCAGCCAAATAAAGCCTTTTTATTCTGACATCTTGTAGTCAGCAATGATTATTTTCCATATTGCAAAGTGTACCTTTGTCCAAGAAAGGGATGAACACACACAGCCCTCTCTGGGACAAAGGGAGAGTGAGATACTGTGAGAGCTTTTTAAAAGCAAAGGGAGAAATATTACAGTAGGCAAGTCCTGTAAGACCTAATGTCCAGCCACCTCACACTCTGTGTCAGGGCCTGACTGCATCACAAAATAGGAATGTAAGCTGTAGCATATAATAAATAATGAGAGAATTACTGATGTGTTTGTTCTTCACAGGAGCCTTCTCTCTCTACAGTTCTTCCTTTATTGCATTTCATTCTGCTCTTCACTGTAACCTAGGGCAAGACTTGTGGAACATTATCATTACTGCATATTTCCTGTCCTTGAGTTCTGAATTCTCTGTGGTGAATAGTTTAATGATTAATTTTTTAATGGTCAAGGCTAGACTTTTGGGGTAAGAAAAAATAAATTATTTGGCCTTCTTTCAAATGCAAATAAGCAGTTTTAGCTGCTGGGCTATCCTAATAATACCAAATTGTTATGTCTGGAATTATTTCCATCTGGCAATTGCACTAAGATGTGTATTGAAATACGTGATTGAAAAATTGGGGAACAGTCTTGCTATTGAAACAAATGTTATTGTTGGATTTTTCATATGCATCTGAATTTCTGGACTATCATTAATCTAATTGCTCTTACTAACTGCCTTTATGTATCTCATTCTAGTGACGAAGAGCTCTCTCAGTATCTTCTCCAACTTGTGCAAGTCCTGAAGTATGAGCCTTTTCTGGATTGTGCACTCTCCAGGTTTCTCTTGGAAAGAGCACTCGCCAATAGGAGAATAGGACAGATGTTGTTCTGGCACCTAAGGTAGGACTTTTTGCCTTTTTTGTATTTCTGAAACTGCTGAGCTTGATTGGACTTTCAGATTTGATTTCTTGAGGATTTTGCTAAATGAGCCATTTTCATAGTGCTCTACAAGTCCTCTTTATGTTTCTTTATCTTTGGCATTTCTTGAGTGGAGCAAGTCTATCATTAAATAAATTAAAGTGATTTGTAATTACCACATGATGAAAGAATTCCAATAAAATAAAAGTAGTTTTATGTGTCATTTCTACTATTGATGAGCAGTTTCATGAATGGCAGAAGCCTTGCAGAATGGACTATAGGTTTATTCTGGCTTCAAAGCACAATTTATTTTAATATTTCTAACAAAAAAGAGCAAGTACTACATGAAAATGTTTTGGAGGATAATTAACTCTGGTATAAGGTTCAGTAGTTTGATTCAATGTGTTCCCCTTTGAACAAATTTGGGCTTTTCCCTTACAAAGATTTGGGAACACGTGGTTTAACATCAGTCCCAATTGTCTGTATCATCTTCTGTGACTTATCAGTCCTGCTCCGAGTAAAAGGGGGTCCTGAAATAGATATTCAGTTGCTACCTCTAAACATTGCCACCACTGCCTCCAGAGCAGTCCTGGACCTTGGAACAAGTGGCAGGTATCAAACCTAGCCTGTCTTCATAGTCTCCAGCACAGAAGTGTTCTGCTATTTCTTAAGAATTCTGGCTTTTTATCTCCATGTCCATGATGTGATTTCATGTTTGGTTTGGGGTTTTTTAATGACTGGAAGAACACAGAGATCTGTAAGTGCCACGGTCTGACGAGAAGCCTTTCTCCTCACAGGTCAGAGGTTCACATCCCTGCTGTCTCAGTGCAGTTTGGTTTGATTCTGGAAGCTTACTGCAGAGGAAGTGTTGCTCACATGAAAGTGCTTGCTAAGCAGGTATGGACTCCCCTTCTCCTGGCAGGCTTGACTTACTGAGCTTGTAACTCTGATACTCATTCCGTTGTTCCTGTGGGGCATATTGGTTACCTTGACAAAGTCCATCTGCTGGGAATGGGGGAGAGAAGGAAGCATGTGTGACACAGAGAATTACAAGGGCTAAAGGGATGATGGAGCTGCCTCCCTGGCACAGAAGGCAGCCAGTGCTGTGGGGCCTCTGAGGTAGCGAGCTGGTTTTGCAGCGTTCCAAGATGTGAGAGGTACCTCCAGCAGTGTGGATGTATTCTGGGGACAAGAGCAGACTCTGTGGATTGTTAATGAAGAAGGGCCTTCTGTGCACTTGACCTTTGTCCCTCAGTAAAGGCAGCTTGTTCTAAATTTTACCTAGATGACTCCAGGACTACTTCCTGCAGCTTTGGCTTTTGTAAAAAGGTGATGCAAAACCCCTTGAAGTTGTAGTACAGTGTAGTGCTCACTGGAAGTAGAGGTGTTGAAGTAACCCAAATACTCACTTTAGTGTTAATATAGATGTGCCATTTCCAGGGGATGGGGGGCGGGGGGGGGGGGGGGGACGGGG
>JAWWLV010000011.1:24731411-24750619 GCA_035041135.1 Platyrinchus mystaceus | reverse complement strand
CCCCCCCCCCCCCCCCCCCCCCCCCCCCCCCCCCCCCCCCCCCCCCCCCCCCCCCCCCCCCCCCAAGGAGAGAGATGTGGTTGCTTTTAAATGCCCTAAAAAGCATGAGAGGTTTGCTTTTAAAAACACTAATAAGCCTATCAGCAGATCACTAAGAGACACTCACAAATCATGTTTAAGTCTCTAATGCAGTTTTAGTGAGTTAATTTAGATTATGATGATAAAAATATTTGAAAAATTATCTCTCTTGGACTTAATGTATTTACTGTATAAGGTCACAAAGACTCATTCTGTGGATGACTAACTGGTGAGTGGTATTTGTCTGCATTAAAGCTATCCTTTGGGAGGCATATGGAACAGGAATGTTCTGTTGTGCTCTTTATTGCTGCAGCTCACAGGGCATGGAAGGGACCATCTCTTACATATATGTGCTTGTTAGCATTGTCAGAATCATAAAAAGATTAGGTAGTGAAATGCTTTAAGCAATAGAGGTAAGGTCAGTAAAGTTTTTGTGCACTTTACAGGAAGCAAATGTCAGTACAATCAAAGAGAGGGCAAAAAAATTCCCAACTGTGCAAACACGGAAGAAATTCAAAGTAGAAATACTTCAAAAAGTTCCTGTTTGTACAACACAGGTTCCATTTTGTTCCCCTGTCACTGATGTTTGTACAGCTCCTAGAATAGTGGAAAAGCAGAGGGCTTTTGGTTTTGACAGATGGCTGACCTGGCAGGTCTCCACTGCCAGTTTTATAATCAAACTGCATACAATTTCCACAGCATCCTGCCTGACAGGGTTCAGACTGTGGGAGGGGTAAGTTTTGACTCAGCACCTCGTAAGTTAGACTGAAGCTTCCTTGTATAGCAATCAGCTTTCACAGTTATTGCCCTGGTGCTGTTTGCTGGAGAATCTCTGTAGTGCTGAGCACATTAACTGTGGCTGGTGCAAACACAGCTGGTTGCTATAAGAACTGTTTTGTATTTGGCCAACAAGTTGTTTAGCTGTAGAAATTGTATTTGTTGTGTGAGCTGTCTGGGTTTCTTACCAGAGGGCTTTACTCTGTCAGCGCTGTACATTTACAACAGTAGTTTTCCTAGAAATTATGTACCAGTAGAAAACTTTCCAAAACAGAAGAGAAAGAAAGGGTTAAACTACCTGTATTATTGCAAATAATTACCTTGACTTTTTACACATTTTTAGGTTAAAAATATTGTTTAGTTGATATGCTGTGATTTGAAACACCTTGGTCGATTCGATCTTTTGCCTTATGCCTGACTGCAGCAGCATTTTAATGGCAAACACTTAAGACTCTGATCTGTGAAAATTATCTGCAAGTGGTCATGTGCCCATGTCTTATTGAGTGCAACTTAATGTGAACAGTGCAGTGTCTGCATCCATAGCTCATCTCAATATTGTCTGATTTTGTTAGAAATATGAAGCAATCAGTGTTTGTATTGACTTCTGTATGGACAGAGGCACCTACATTATGTGCTTGGTTGAAATAGTATTTGTATTTTGGAGAAGGAGTTTGTGTTGATACATTAAAATGCCCCATTCATTTTTTTGGAAAGTCATGCTTTTAAAAGTGACTCAAAGCTTAGGGGCTTTCATCCCATCAATGTCTCTGTTAATTATGAAAATGGTATTTCTGGAACATGAGTGACTTAATTGCCATCTATTATTTCCATTTCTAAAAAGCTGGAGAATTATTTAACACATTGTTTTGTTTTGACATGGGATTTTGCACTGTATTATATGTCAAATCAGAGCAATAACTCTTAAAATGTGTCTTTCAGGTGGAAGCCCTTAATAAAATGAAGACTTTAAATAGTCTAATTAAGCTGAATGCCATGAAGCAAAGCAAAGCAAAAGGAAAAGATGCCATGCATACATGTTTGAAACAAAATGCTTACAGAGAAGCACTTTCTGACCTTCAGTCTCCTCTGAATCCTTCTGTTATACTTTCAGAACTGCAGTAAGTAAAGAATGAGTGATACAATTTCACTGTAGCTTTTGCATGGAATCAGTAGAGCAGGAACTTCCTCTGGCTGTGTTGTTCAGCAGATGTGCTGTCATGGGGAGCTTTTCCTATGGTGAGAGGTCTGCTGGGAATCTTCCTAAGGTTAAGATACCAGTTAAGTTAGAAGATTTGTGATCCATCATGAAACTCAATATTCTCTTAATTGATCCATTACCATAGCTAAACATATTTAAATATAAGTGCATTAGACTGCATTCCTTCCGTTTATAACAATAAGCACAGAAGTCACTAAAACTTTTCACAGCACATAAAGTCTAAAAATCGACGGGAAAGAATATAAAGAAAACTATTTTCTCTGAAAATGAGGGTGCTTGATTTAAGCACTAGAGATGTGTATGCCAGTCACTGAGTCAAATACAGTCCATCTGTAATATGTCCATAGCTTGGTAGGTGCTCATAGCATAGCTGCAGAGTGAATGCTGAGAGCGCATTTAGGTATTTCCAAACTGGAAGTCTGTGTTCTTTCATGTTCTGAACCATGGTTAGACCTTTTCAGTTGAATTCTTCTTATTTGACTAAAGCTTCTGTTGTATTTTCTTCTAGTGTTGAGAAGTGCAGATACATGGATTCTAAAATGAAGCCTCTGTGGATAGTATACAACAACAAAATGTTTGGAGGAGATCTTGTAGGGATAATCTTTAAAAACGGTGATGGTAAGTAATGCTAAAAACTTTAAATTTTTCCTTTTTTCTTCTTCATTGCCACACTTGCACTTAGCTGTGTTGCTCTGTTTTGCCATAATGTAAAGGTGGATGACTCTAACACTGGTAAACATTCAGCATCTTCTTCTGACTGAGTTTCAGAGTACAGGCATGGCCAGTCATGATGATGTAATTATGGCTAATGCCACTTTAACCCTTAGGCTCAAGGAGTGGTTTTAGGTACCTTTTCCTGAGGGCCTTATAAACTTCAGAAGGTTTGTTTGCAACACAGTGAGAACCTGAAGCAGCAGTTTCACCCTTTGGTTACAGATCTCCGACAGGACATGTTGACGCTCCAGATTTTGCGTTTGATGGACATCCTTTGGAAAGAAGCTGGGCTGGATCTCCGGTAAGGATCTCTGGAGGGCTCCAGTTTATTTGGATAGAGTCTACTTTTAGAAGTAAAGCTTTCCTGGTTTTAAGTACCTTCCCTACTGCCTCCTTTCTAAACATCTGTATGGATGCCCAAAGGTTTCAGTTGTCACAGCCAAGGTGAACCTTCTCTCCTTCCTGCTCTGAGCAGTCCCCTTATCGCTGTTCCCACTGGCACAGTCACTGCGAGCACCTTCAGTGTACCTGCTGAATCCCACTTTGCATGCTTCTGTTGGTAAAACACTATTTGGATGCCAGAAGACATTTTTCAGACCAGAAATATCTTTGTATCTTTCAAAGTCTCTTGCAAAGCAGCTTTCTTACCTTCATGTGCTTGCCAAGGTAAGCATTACTCCTTTGTAGGAATATCAGAGTAGTCCAAAGAGAAACAGGATCAGGCATTGTTCCATGTTATCCTACAACCCTCTAGTACATGGGGAACTTTTGCACCCAAAGTTATGCACCAGTTTTAGGTAATATGATTCTCAAATTCTAATTGGTCTTTAGAAAAGTAGTCCTAAAGAAAGTACTGGGTGTTACATTATTTATAAACCATGTGGAGGCCATAAATTCAATTTTATATGTCTGTGTTTAATTTTGAAGTGTGGGGGGTTTTTTTGTAATTCTAGAGGTACTTATTTAAATATTATCTGAAATACTTATTTTAGATTCTTTGAGCTCATTTCAAATGTTTTATGGCTCAAGCATAACAGTTGGAGCTACATAAGGCACTTAACATCAGCACAGACAAGTGAAAATATAAACTTGTTACTTGTTTGCTTATAGAAAGGTAGGAATGTGAATTCCACACTGTTTCTGGAAATGTACATTTGTGAGGTGGCTGAGTTGTGTTAAATTGAACAGTGACCTGAGGAAACCTTAGATAATTTATGTAATTATAAATAGACTCTGAGGAGACCAATCCATCCGTTAGGGGCAAGGACAGCTTCTGGCAGCTGTGGAATTCCAGATGAGGCATCCTTTGGTTGCTGCCTTCCCAAAATCTTAGTTTGTGATGCCAGCCTGGGCCACGCACCATGCCTAGCAAACAGGAATAGTGAGTCATCAAATATGCTTCTCCTGACAAAGGCATTTTTTTTAAACTTAGCAAAGGAAAACCAAAAGTAGCTCTGATGTTCAAGTTTTTTCTTAAAACTCTGAGAAGAAAAAAAAGTACAAAGGGGAAGTTCCTAGTGAGAATTGAAGTTCTATATTTGGCCTCTTCCATTTATTTGCTTAACTGGGAGCATCTTCCTTCCATTCATCCTCTCACAGTTACCATCATAAAATAAAATTCTAGGATTGAGGCAGGGTTACAGTTCTTTGTCTGACAGAGAGATTAATCAGACACTTGCCAAGAGATGGCCTTTATTGGGAACAGAATTGGACAAAGCATCACTCTGAATGTTTGGAGCATTCAGGTAGGAGGGTAAGACTTTGTCATCTCCATGTTTACATTCTGCATGTCTCTCAAGAAGAGACATCTCCAAAATGTATGAGTTAACAGTGGTGGTGGTGAGTTCTTTGCCGTGTTCATGAGTCAGGACTCATGGGCTTGTTTTTGCTTGGGTATGAGTCATGATCTCAGGCAGAAAAATAGTGTCAAATAGAGCTGCTTTCCTGAAAAATAGTGTCATATGCCCGTACCAAGGAGTGGAGTCTTTGCTTCTTGCCCTATATTGTCCTTGGAGGCTTTAGTTTCCCTGAAGTTGTTCATTCCATTTGTGGATATATAATGGATTTTGCACTTTCAACTTTTCTCCACTACAGAAAGTCTGATAACTCCATCCAAGTAAAATCAGAGCTTCTTACTTGTGTCACCAGTGTCAGTGCAGAAGCATTTGCTGTTTGCCTCTCCCCATCAGTCGTGTTTTGCCACAAGCAAATTGTACAGCTTCTATGAAGTGTGGATCAAATGGCAACCAATACACTGCCATCAAGGAGTTTGGGACGTGATCAATTCCCTTTTAATTGCACTGTGATCCACAGCAGTTTAGTAGTGATTTGAAATTAAACCTTAGCTCAGTCTGTGTCTAAAGCAAGCACGATATTCCCAATGGGATTTCTCTTTTCTAGAGAAGAACACCAAATATATATCGATTTTGAGATCTCCAAAGCTGAAGGAGGGGAAGTGTTTGTTTGTTTGTTTAACTGTCAACTAATGTGTCTCATGGGTAAACTGACTTCTTGCACGTGTGTGTTGTGCTGCCTGGGTTCCTGTGTGTGAGGTCTGATTGAACAACACCCAGGGCAGGGTTAGTAAGGAAAAGCAGACCTGTTTGTGCAGGAAGAATCAGCAGTGCTCCAGTAGGTCCTTCACCCTGGCTGGCCCTGGGGGGACTGTGCATGCATAGCTGAGTAGAACCTGAGGTGCAGATTGATCTGCTTCCCAGTACAGAGCCAGCCATGAGCACCAGCGGCCTGCACCCCAGACAGACACTGCTCTGACACTCAGAGGAGTCTGGCTCAGGTCAGTTTACCTTAAACCTCCGTCAGTCAAATAGGAGAGAGAAATGAAAATACCAAAAAAGCATATTTTTCAGTTAATCCCCACACCTATTAATTTCTAAGACAAACTATTACCTGAAAATTGAGCAGAAAATAATTGGCCTAAGATATTAGTAAATATATGCAGCCAAACTTCCTCAAGTTCTTCTGTAGTTTTTCTAGTTGTTTCTTGTCCTTTAAATGTAGACAGGTTAGGGAACAAACTTGTTAAGTTAAACAGTATTGATATTGAGTCTGCATTTGCAGAATGACAAATGGAACTTTGAGAGAGAAAAACTTTCAAACCCCCTGAAAAGTTACAACTCCTCAAGTTACTTGGCTTTCAAAAATTCTGCCTGTGAAGTCCTGTACGGGCATACTCACAGTAGATTACATGGATTATTCTACTATTTCCATGAGAACCATTAAACTGTTACAGATACATGTAACAGCAGTGGAGCATAACATCTGTCTTCTCAGGGATGCTGTGGGGTCTGGGGTGTTGCACCTCTTAGGAAAGTAATCCTTGCATTAGGAAGTGTTTCAGCTGCTTTACCTGTATTAGAGCAGCAAAGCTGTGTTAAGGGAAAAAAACAGTAAAGTAACAGAGCAACAGAAAATACTGAATTTGTGGAGTTTGATCTATGTTGAGTCATCTTTGCTGTGGTAAATTTTCATAAAAGTATTTGGTTACTTTTTTGGGTGTTCTCCAAAAAGACCTTTTTTGTTTTGTGCCTGTTTATTGTGGGGTTTCATTTTCGTCTCTCTTACCAGTGAGGTCTGATGTTACGTGGATGTGTATGCGTGAAATCAGAATTCACACAAATACTGAAAATGTGTTTGTTACAACTCCAAAGAATGTAATCTTTTTTAAACTGTTGGACCTGAAGTTACAGAGAATATGCTGATAAATTACCAGAATTTGGTGTGTATTTGGAAGGATAGTGCTTTGGAGAATTAAAATCTTGAAAAAAAAGAACAGTTTTAGATGAGTGGAGAGAAAAATTTCTGTCCTGCCCACAACTGCAGTATTGATCTGTCCATGGATTTCACTGGCTTTAAAAAGCAGGGAGCATATCCTGCTGGCAGATGTTGAAGTCAGAAAGACCAGGATGAGATGGAAAGGGCCCAGAGGATTTGTCCCTAACTTGACTTCTGTCAAACCGTCTCTCTGACAAGGATGTTTTTTCCTCCAGTTATAAGCACACAGCCCTCAAGGGGCTGAAGGCTTTCATCATTGCTTGCTTTTGAAGGGGAAGTTGCTGGACATGTGCCCAGTTAAGCTGAAGCAGGGTGGGTTGAAATGCCATGGAAGAAGGCCAGCGTGCACTTTAACCTGGCAATATTTGGCTCACATTTGTCGTGTCGTGATAAGGATGGGCTGTGCTTCCTTGTGTCGTGGGCGCTGCTCTTGGGTGATTACAGACCCCGTTCTGGTCATTGTGAGACCTGCTGGTCTGGGGAGCTGGGCTGTGACTGGGACGTAGATCAGAATAGAAACGGGAAGAAGGTTCCAAGTCTGCACTTCTTTTGTTGTTTTGAAGTTGAGTGTTCTTGAAATACCCTGTTGAATCTGGTTTTCAGTTTGCTTTGTTGCCAGTAGAGAAGAGTCCCAGACTATGTAGTTACTGCAGCTTGTGCTGTTTCAGTTGTGTTATCCCTGAGGTAGAGAAACTGCTCAGTTGCCTGATAGTATTATGGTAAAAAAAGTGATTAATTTTGTATGGAATTTTATTTATTTTCCTTCTATGGCTTGGGATAATAGGTTGTGTCAGTTAGGAGATGACTTCTGATTTGTAGCAATGAAATTTAATATCTATTTTCTATATAAATAAAACTGATAGCTCCACCAGCAGTACTTTATATACACACACACATATAGATACATATGTATGTACATGTATAAGTATGTATATATGCACACACATCAATTTTAATATGTCCTGCAATTGTTTTATCTGGCTCTGTAAGTTATTGAGTGCTAGTCTATAGCTTGTGTACTGCAGTTAGATTTTTGTGGGCATCTGTTCTCTTATATCTGGATTCACAACCACAATTGAGATAATATTCTTCACCTGAGATGCATGGCATGAGAACAGACACCTCAATTTGGGACGCAGTGCCTTTGAAGAGCTTGTAAGTTTCCATTGCACACACTGAGCTCCCATCCCACGGGGAGTTGGCATTCTGGTTAGCTTTTTGAGCACCTGGAGTGAGAAAACACTTATCTGTTTAGACACATCTCTCCTTGGTTCATATCCTTAACTGTGTCTTATTGTAATGCAGTGATGTTGTTGGAGATGTTTTTATTAGTCACAGTATTTGAATGCACAGGTATGTTCTTAGATACCAGGCAAGTTAAGAGATGTATTCCTGTTTTTCGTTGGGTTTCCATGCTTAAATTTAGTAAGAGTTGGGAAACATTTTATATGTTTATAGTTAGAAGGATTTCTAGCATTTTAATTTGAAATAGGAAGAATTTGGGGGGGAAGGACAAGATCCTTTTTTTTTCCGTTTACAGAAGTGATTTATCTGGAATGAGCAGGACTGTGTTGGTGTCTGCCTGGGCAGGAATTAACAAATGCTAACATGGGGCTCCCTCTGTGGGTCGTCCTCTGAAAGTACAAGTAACTGGGAAAAATTAGGAGGCTTCTTAACATTTTTTTTTATATATATATGTACATAATACAAAAAATTAATGTTTTAAATGTATCGTTGGTATTTTACCTTTACAAGCAATTCGTGTATTTTGACCTTTGAGTGGTTTATTGTTCAAATGAATGTCAGTATTCAGCCTTCTCAGAAAATCGACACACTAAAGAAACATTTTGCTATGTCAGATTTTAACATGATTCTGTGTTTCCTCAGGATATTGCCCTATGGCTGTTTGGCAACAGGAGATCACTCTGGCCTTATTGAGGCTGTTTCTAGTTCAGAAACCATTGCTGACATTCAGTTAAATAGCAGCAACGTTGCTGCAGCTGCTGCCTTCAACAAGGACGCACTCCTGAACTGGCTGAAGGAATACAATTTAGGGTAATTTCTATGGTTATTTTCTCAGCTATAGTATGAGCTACAAAATGCTTCTTAAGTTTCTCTTTTAATGTATTGTTCTTCTGGCAGGTTTGTTACTAATTATTTTTCTATTATGTCAAATTCTGACTCAGATTTATGGTGCCCTTGGACTTGGCATTTGCAGCATTTTCACTGCATGTTGTTAAGTTATACTAGATTTGGCAAAACGAATAAACATGGGCCTAAAGTCTTGATGTTGTTGCCTTTTTTATTGCCTATTCTCCATGGCTACTTTTACAGTATTTTTTTCTCAAGTAAGCCTGGTTTCACAGCATCCTAATGGACTTGTGGTGTATACAAGCAAAAATCCTACTCAGGATCAAGACATGACATGAATTACCAATAGTGTGCACTAATAATGTTTGTCTTTGTGGTTACAGAGATGACTTGGATCGAGCTATTGAAGAATTTACTCTGTCTTGTGCTGGCTACTGTGTAGCTACTTATGTATTAGGAATTGGTGACAGACACAGTGACAACATCATGGTCAGAAAAAACGGGCAGGTAAAAATCTTTTCCCTGGGCAGAATAACTGTGCAAGAATTGTCTTAAGAACCTGTAATTTCTTTGATATCTTGGTAAAATTAAATCCACAGGTGGTTAGAAATTATGCCTTTGTTCATTGAGAATTAAAGAAAGCTTCAAGGAGAGGAAATGTAATGCTGGTGGAAGGACAGACCAATGCCTGTTCAGTAAGCAATTCTGTATCAAGAGAGGCTGTTCTGTAGAGCTTTTTCAGAACACCCAAAAGGTCTGTTAATGGTTCAGAAGTAATCTTAGAGCATCTTGCAAAAGACCATCCTTAAAAAGACATGAATTGCATTTTGGAGCAGTGCAGTTTCCCTCAAGTGACTCTCTGCAGCTCAGCCCTGCAGAAATGCTCAGTGTGGAACCCAGTACCAGCATAATGCTGTGCACTGAGCACCTGGGTGAGCTCTTAGGCATGTATTTTCTTGCTTAATGACTACTTTGTACTGTAACACTTGTCTGATTTAGTTGAAATTATTCTGCTAGAAAACTAGTAGAGGTTATAAAAGTGAGAGTTTTACAGACATTTGCAGTGTTCATTTAAGTTTGTAACTCCTGGAAGAAAGCTGAAATGCCCTTATCTTTGATTCTAAAATGAGAGAACTGCCACAGGTTCCTTAAGATTAACCTAATTCTGTCTTTATGTGGGAAGCCCTTGGATATGATGATGTTGAGCCTCATGGGCTCATCCTTGGGCTCATTTTTTTGGGTGATATTGCCAGCAGGACATCTAGTGGCAGACAGCAGCACCTTAAACTTCAGATAATATTTTGCACACTGTTTTGCTGCAGTGGCCACTCATAAGAGTGTGGACATTATCACTGATTTTAAATCTTGAAATTTTTTCAAACTAACCCCAAAGGGTTTAAACCATGGGCTGTGGAGAGTTGCATTAGGAGTTACAACTGTTCCTGATACCAGCATCCTGCAGAGGTATCAGAAAAGTGACATATTTCACTGGAGAAATTAACTTCCAATTCTGTTTCTTTTTTTAGCTCTTTCACATAGATTTTGGGCACATTCTTGGAAACTTTAAGTCCAAGTTTGGAATTAAAAGGGAACGGGTACCTTTCATACTCACCTATGATTTCATTCATGTTATTCAACAAGGAAAAACAGGGAACACTGAAAAATTTGGTCGGTGAGTATTATTTTGATCTCTTTGTAACCAAGATGATCTCTGGTGATAATTTCCAGCATGCCAGGAACCTATCTGGGTTTGGTTTGCACATTTGCACTTGTGTGGAGGTGTCCTAACATGCATTTACTGTCTGATCTGCTTCTCTACCTGAGCCAGAATGTATATACAGAGTATTTCATAACCAGAAGCTGCAGCTCTGCAGTGGGAAGATGCCATTCTACCTCCCACAGCAGGAGATGGCAGGTTTTGCTGGGCTCATTTGGTTTTGCCTTCAGCAGCACTGGGCACTCGGCAAGGGTGCCACAGGCTGTTGTTCAGGTGAGATGAAGCATTTGCCTTAGGAACAGGTTCCCTTTTGTCCTTCCTGTCCATCAGTGCACACTCAGGGTGCTACCCCATCCTCACCTTGCTTGGACACTTGGGCATAGAGAGCCATGTCCTCATAATCCAGCCAGATCTGGCAGTTGGTTCAGTTTTGACCATGTCTGTAGGAGGGAATTACAGCTTAGAGACAGGTTGGGTTGGTATCGAGGGACTGCTATAGAGCTTTTGTTTTTCCACTGTAGGTCCACTCAATAGGATCATCAGGGAATTTCACCTAACAAATTCTGAGCAGATGGGACACTGGCATGACCTCTGGCATTTTTGTTCTTTCCAAAGAACCGCTGGTGGTCTGTTGTACTGATGTTTTAGGGGCTTGTTGCAGAGCCATGGGATATGTTTGTGAGAATGCATCAGAGGTTCTGCACGCATCTCTGTCCTTTCTGTTCCTCTGTTCCTACGATACATGTGTTAGACCAGATAAGGAATTTTGGAAATTGTACATACCTTTGTGGAAGTTCTCACGTGTTGTGTTCATTGCATGTGCCCTGGTGGGACACAAAGGTTCCGGCAGTATTGTGAAGAAGCCTACTTGATCCTGCGGAAACATGGGAACCTATTTATTACACTCTTTGCACTGATGTTGACTGCAGGGCTTCCAGAGCTGACCTCTGTCAAGGACATACAGTATCTCAAGGTAAAGTAAGATTTACAGCTCAGCAGGACTTAGCATTTTTCCAGGATGTGAATTTTTGATTCCAAGATTAATACATTTTGTTTTCCGTTTCTGCCAAGATTTCCACGCAGTCCTCAAAGCTTTCTTTTTCACCTCTATAGAACAAGGTCTGTAGTCAGTCCTAGTGCTCAAAGGAAACTGTTCCTTTCACGAGGTCAGGATCTCTGCATCTTAAATGTAGTCTTCTCAGGTGTGTTTCCATCTTGGCTCATACACAAGCAGAGACCCATAAAGGTGAAAATCATTTGCTTAATTCTTTTTCAGTTTTATCTTTAAACCCAGAAGATACCACTGATAGTACGCTGATGGCTCAAAAAAAATCATGAAAAAGTGTCAGAACAAACCAGAATGTGGTTTGTGTTGAAAGGTGATGGAGGTTTTAACTGTGTTTTTTTGAAATTCCTAACAGTACTTGTTTTCCTGTTGTCTTAGGACTCTCTTGCCTTAGGGAAGAGTGAGGAAGAAGCACTAAAACAATTTAAGCAAAAGTTTGATGAAGCACTCCGGGAAAGTTGGACTACTAAAGTAAACTGGATGGCTCACACTGTTAGAAAAGATTACAGATCCTAGAAGACTTCTGCATTTGCACTAAGCTTAAGGTTAGCTTGATAAGTGTTTTTAGAGGGTGTCTGTCCTATGGACCAATAAAACTTCAAGAAGCGTTTGGATAACGCTCTCAGGCTCACAAACAAAAAGAAATGGACTGAAATAACTCCTGAGTCTTTTGCACTCTGCTTCTGAATGCTTGATTCCAAGACTGTCTCTAGAAACAGTGAACATCCTGGATAATCAGTTCCTGCTGATTTTGCACGCTGAGAGCTACTAGGCATTTTTAAAAATTCTTTGGTACTTTATGGAGGTGTAAATATTTGTTTTTATATGTTAGAGTAATGTACTCTAACATACTCGGGAGGGTTGAAGACCTCTGACAGAACTGTTCTTTGTTTAAAGTCGGGACTTGAAGAGTAAATTTTTTTTATATCCTAATCTGGCTAAAAATGACCATATTGTGTATATTTTTCATAAGACCTCTGCCCTACTGGCACAGATGCATTAATTCTACTGTAAATAGCAACGACGGTATCACTGTACTGCAGGAAGCTGCTCCATGTCTTGTGCTGCTGCTGAAGGAAGGGTGGATGTCGGCAGGGTGGGGGGAGGACAGGGACGTCTTTGGGAATGATGCAGTATCCAAATGTTCAGGGTTGCACAGTTTTGTTCCTCTGAATAACACAGACAAAAGAAGCCCTTCAGAAGCAGGAAGTTTAGGCCAATTCCAGACGTGCCTGCGAATCCCTCGTTGTAATGGTCTCCCACTCAGCCTCTGGGGCTTTGCCCTCAGCACCTTGAGTGGCACATTTGGTTCAGGTTCAGCAAGAAGCTTCTCACAGCCTTACACTGAAATTTGTATCTCAGATTAGTTGCTCCCTGCAAAATGTACTGACTTATGTAAGGAACATTTTAATTAAATATATTATACAAAGTGATTTTTAGAGCCTACATACCAAAAACTCCAAGTGTTTGGAAAAGCAAGTGTTGATGGGTAAAGGTCATTTCACAGAACACCAGTGCGAGGTCACTGGTCTTTTCTCACTGTATTTATTAAAAGCTTGCAGTAATGTTGCTTTACCAAGATATATATGTTGAAGATGGTTGCTGAAGAAACTGGATTTAATTTATTTAGTGAGGTACCAGGCTTTTAGGTGCTTAAATGAAGAGCAAATTTGTTACGTGCAATAGGGAACTGCTGGTTCAAAGGTGTTAACATACTGTTTCTGTACATCAGCAACAGAGATTTTAACTACTGCTTGTTCTCCAAGGAACACTGGTAGCTCTTGATTCTTGTTGACATTTGAAAGAGAATTAAACATATATATTTACCTTTTGACTACACAGTTGTTCTGCATAGAAACGGTTTATGTAGGAATTTAGGTAAAGGTGCTTTTACTTTGTTGAGAGTGATTTATTTTTGTTGGTTTGGGGTTTCCTTGTTTCTCTTAGAGGTCAAGAACCTAGCTGGAGCCAAGATGGCATTCTGTATAGGGCTTTGACTCTCTTGTCCCTCACCCTTTGGGCTTATCTATCTGAGCAGACTTCTGCATCTAGAATATGGTAAAAGTAACAAGTGGTTTCTTGTTTGGTTTTGTTGGGTTTGATTTTTTTTATTTATATACAATATAGTAGCATTAAAAGTGCTATTTCCCCTGGGGGTTTTTTTAAAAATATATATATATATTCTACAGCAGATGGCAGGAAGGCTAAAAAGAAACCACATTGCAGGAGATAACTCTGAAAAAAGTAATTTCATCCTCGGCTAATTCACAGCATGTAAATTTGCATAAGTAAGTGTTCCTGGACACAATGTATTTTTGTGTGAAACAGAGTACTCTGACATCTCTGCTATGTTGTCTTGTTGAGGGAGACAGAACCTTTCCCAGAAGGTTGAGATGAAGTTGGCAAGTTCACCTTGGCTGCTTGGGGCTGATGTGTGTGGTATCTGAGAGGAGGGAGTGTGATGGCATCTTTATATCCACAGCTGCACAGGCAAGTCAATTCCATGTTCCACCCCAGCCTGCCTGTGGGACTTGGAACTAGTTGTTCAAGTCTGTGCCTCAGACTCACTCCTATTGGCAAAACTGGAGGTAGGAGCCTTGACCTCCAGGTGCAGGAACACCTTCCCTCAAGTGCCACCAGGATATTGCATTGAATAAAGTAGTTCTGTGTTGAGGTTTTTTGGATGCAATTTTGATGCAGGTTATAAAAGTACTTGAGATAAGCAATGGAATTTCCTCACAATCTTCCTTGAGAAAGGTATTTAGAGATTATTAAGAAATACTACTTGGGCCCAGTATTGGTGTTGGTTAATAGTCCTTGAACAGGCTGTGTTGTGTTTGTTTGTCTTTACCATTGCTACACTTACTCTCGGCAATGAATTAGCAAGAAGAGGGAGATGAAGTTAGAGGCCTGTAAAATGGCCTGTTTCTGTGTTTGGCAGCAAAGACGATGCATTTTCCTCATGTAAATTGATCTTGGCCTTCAAAGCTGAGAAGATAGCACATCTCAGAGGAATGCCTTCCAGGCTGACATCTCAGGGATGAACCTGATAGCAAGCAGTGTTTATAAGGTCACCGAGGTTAATTTTGTGATACCTTCATGTTAAGTTTTGAGTGGAGTACTGGTTTGCTGAATTGTATTAGTAAATAGATCACCACTTTCCCTGGTTTTCATCGTATTTGCTACAGCCTGTGGTATACAGACTTTCATTCAGAAAACAAACAAATAAATAAATAACTGCTTTGTGAAAAGTTGGAAGAGAGACCGTCTGTCCTTCGCATTTTGTCATCCAAGAGGAAAACACTGGAATTTTGGCACATCAATCTGTTGTTTATTTCTGTACCTACCTCCCCGTAAGTATCCAGCTGCAGTATTGAAATGGTAAGTTCATTTGGGCTGAGTGGCATCATATTATTTTAGACCATTTACAGAATTCAGAAGGCATCAAATGTTCAGATTATAATATGAGAGGTTAAAGATGTTGTTTGTAACACTAAGGAGAAACATAACCTTTCTAAATGTGGAAGCTTTGGAAAGGATGTAGCTTTGTGCAGCTGTAGAAATGAAACATAAAGTACAACTTTGATATCAAACATCTTCAGTTCAGTTGGTCTCATGATATGTTAATTACTTTTCTCCAGGTCTATTTCTAGTCTACTGTGTACACATCAACTGAAAAAATTACTTTTCTTTCTCAAGGCCTTCATTGTATCTGGCAGAGGGGAAAGCTACCTAGGCTGCTTTAAAAACCAAAACTGAAATTGGGTATATGCAGTGTATATATTGTATTAATTTATTCTGGTTTTATTTGCATAAGTACTCTATGGGTACTTTACCTTGAATCATTTGATTTATGAACAAATGGTGACAACTGCTGCTTTTATACTCCTGCTTGTCCTGTGTTGGATTTCCAGGGAAAGAGCTCCCATGGATTTGCCCCTCACCGGTGGAGTTGCTTCCTTTCCCTTTTATGCTTGTATCAGTTGTATTGTCAGGGGTGTGTTGATTTACAAGTCACTCACATTGCAGTGAATGCCTTTGATGGAGTCCATTATAATAGAGTCCAATATTCCTCTTAAATTTCTTGGAGCTATTAGAATCAGAAAATTAAAGAGTCCAGGCTCTTAATAATTGATATGTCAGGCTATGATCATAGCTTTTATCTTTAGGAATGATTTCAAGCCTAAGTCTTTTAAATGTGTAATCAGTATTTCTATTATAATTCTTTCACAATATATTGTATTAATATAATTATGTGTCTTGAGCCGGCTTTAAATTCTAAAACTGAAATCCTGTGCACACATAATGTGTTCCAGTTTTTGGCAAGTTTTCTTGAACTAATTTTAAAAATGACTTGTCTGGCAGAAGAGCTGAGGGGGTGGAGCTGTCCTGATGGACAAGTGTCAGTGGGTGCTGCCATAGTGGTGCCAGTGCTCCGTGGCTCCATTTGCAGGGGCCTATGGGGTTTTTGGAGACAAATGTGCCTCGTTGTGCCGTGGCTGGCGAGATAAAAGTCAGGTTAAGCTCAAGGTAGTGGCTTTATTGCCTGACCTCAATACCACACACATAAACCTGGGTATGACAGGAACGAACGTGGTCTCACAGTACCAAGCAGAGTAGCCAGCCCAGGAAAGGTGCAGTAATTTAACAGCTACTGAGACAAGAATTACCATATTTGCTCGTGCTACCTCAGTGCATAACAGAAATGCTGTAGTTGTTCTTCCCAAGCTTGACTTCATGACTGATAGAGGAGAAGAGTGGTGCTTCTGCAGTGCTGATCAAGGAAATGATTTACCCTACCCATATTAGCAGCTGTCCTTCAAACAGGACAGGAAAACAGCATTAACTGTGGGGTAAGTGAGAAGAAAAGAAAGTTGCTCCCTTAAACGAGCTGGGTTTGCACATTGCTATTACTTAGATGCCTATCCAGACTAATAGCCCCCATGAGGAGGTTTGCTGTGTATCCTCTAGCAAGCCACAAAGGAAATCCTGCCAGGCAGATGCTGATAGAACTTGTTCTGTCCCCTCTGGAACACTTGACTGAAAGTTCAGCCGTGTAACCTGTTGGAACTGGTTTCACTGTAATGGACTGTCAGATTTAAAATAATGCTGCTGTGATCAGCTCGTCCTTCATTCTTTCAGTTATCATCTTGCTCTTCCTCAGGTGACTGACTGGAGACATTTCCTATGGATTGCTTGATGAAGAGGGATGGGGATGAATAGATATTTCTAAAATAATGGCATGGCTTATTCTTGGGAAAGCTGTGAAGGATCACAGCTTAAGAATAGCAGTCACAGGGAAATGTAAAAGCTTAATTCTGGTTTGCCAGACATTGCTTGGCTTTTATGAAGCAAATGAGAGGAAGCTACAATCAAGCACCATGGAAACATGGTTTCTGAGGGATTAAGGCCCTTATAACACAAGGATCTTTGTAAGATCTGATTTCTGGCTTTAGAAGTCTGTGTTTGGGCAGGAAGTCTGGGCATTTGCTAGAAGGACACAGAACCAGTGAAGTTTGGGCAGAAGGATTCATTCCTGGTAGCGGTTCGTTCCTATTTGTGAATCCTGCCTAAGGTTTTCTCCTACATATGGTACCTAATGGCCTTTGCCTTTTGGCCATTGGACAGCTCAGGCTAGTTTCTGAAATGGTCTCTATCTCTTGCTAGGAGCACTGAGTGTTTGACATTCCATAAAGGGAGCTAAGCAGTATTGTTCAAGATACTCTGGAGCACAGGAATGTTGTATATGTGGCTCTGAATCCTTCCTGTTGAAACTGTTTGCTGAGAGGGTGGAAACAAAACACAAGAATGGGTGACATAGCTCAGTTAAAGTACTCCCTAGGGATAGAAAAAAAAAATTCAGGATTTCAGTCCCCTTACCAAACATTCACTGGAACAAAAATGGAACAGCTCCAAAAGGGGAGCAGGAAGGACATAGAGAGTCCTTAGGAAAAGGAGTAATGAAACAGGTCCAAACTTCCCAGCCTGTGTTCTGTCTGCTTGGCTAAATAAAAGAACCCTTAATATCAACAGCTATGGGACACTAAGCTGTTTAGCTTGTTCCTAACCACAGAGTGAGGAATTCATCCTGCATATAGAGTTGGCCAGTTGCCATGGGAGGAAAAGATGCATGCTGCTAAACTTGGGATAACCTGTTCCAGAGGCTACTACCTCCTTTCATCTGTACTTTAGGATTCCATAAAGATAAATAGTCTTATGTATGCCTGGACCTTAATGCCACCCACCCCTACCATTATGTATTGGTCTGTTATTTGGAGCTGCACTACACAGTTTTAAGAACTGCTTAAAAACTACAGTTTTGGGTTTAAGAACCCAAAGAAAACTCAAATACTTTGAGAGTTGTGATCCTTGTTGCTTCTTATAAGGCAAGATGCTGAATCATAAGAGAGGTGTTGAAAGCCTGTGAAAGGTCAGAAATTCTAGCAGGGTGTTTGGATGTGATCTGCCATCCTTGTGGCCTCTAGAAGCCCCCTTCCCCCATCAAGTTGCATACCCAAGCTAGTTAATTTAAAAATAAAATGTTTAATATTCCAGACCACAAACAATACTGAAATATACCAAGGCATTGCAAGTAAGAGTAACGCACCCAGTGTCCTGCATGCAATAGTCACTTCCTTCTTCGCAGCTCAGTGGGATAATCTTGTTTCCTTGAGAGGGCAAAGAAAACTGGAGATTATTTCTGAAACGATTCCTTGTTCTTAGTAGCGGAGAAACTTTTAGCTTACAGATCTTTGCTTGCAGGGTGCGTGCTGGTTAAATTACTGCATGTGTATCTGCTGTGTATAGTACGAGCTACAGTATGGCTGAAATTGCTGATGCTGCACAGGCCAGAGCCCCAGTGAGCCTGGGGGATCCAAGCTTTAGCGTTTGGGATGTGGTTGGGTACTGACAGGGCACCCACAGCAGATCTTTAATCACTTCTCTGCAGTCACAGGCGGGCTGTGGCTCCTCCCCTGTCATAGTGGTCGAGCAGGCTGTGGGCAATGAAGCCGCTCTCCGAGTGCAGGGTCTCACACTTCCGGCAGGTGAGGATCTCGCATTTCGGACACATTTTCCCAGAGCGTGGCTGCCTCAAAGAACAGATTTCCTCCCGCGCTGTCTTCAGCTTCTTGGAGCCTGTCCTGTGTAAACATCTCCTCTTGTCTTCAAAAAGCTGACTTCTTCCCTGAGAGCTACGACAGTCACAAAGAGAGGTGATGAGTTCAACCTGTGCACTTCCTAGGGCAGCAGAAGCAGTTAGTGTGTGATTTATGAACCCTTCCACAGGCTGTACCTGTGCACACTAGGAGCAGGTGCAATGTGTGGTCACCTGCAGAAAGCAGGAATGGACAGAAAAAGGAGAGTCTGGCTGTGATGGCAGTGACAAACCATTAGTTTTAGAACACAGAATGATTAAAGGATTTCCATCATTTAAACAAAGCCATAAGCCAGTGATGCCAGCTAGCTAGGTAGGAGCTTTAATATGCAGCTTTTCTGTGGGTGATTGTTGCACAAGCCTTGTGTGTTTGCATGAAGACAAATTCTGTACAGCTCTGTGTATCTAAATTACTGACATCTGACCTATTAGGCCTCCCCTATACCATCATAGGGGAGCCCTGGTGGTCTAGTGGTTAAGATGCGGCGCTCTCACCGCCGCGACCCCGGTTCGATTCCCGAGTCGGGTTCAGGGACACTCCCCCGGGCAGATGGAGCTCGTCAGCCCCTAAGGCCATCCATCTAAGAGAAGGTCACTC
>JAWWLV010000011.1:24709006-24731311 GCA_035041135.1 Platyrinchus mystaceus | reverse complement strand
CTAAAAAATCCATTGCGCAGGCTTGAAAGGTAAAAAGACCTTTCCCAGATCTTCATTCGCGAAGACTGGCCACGTTTAAACGTTTAATACCATCATAAAGGTTCTTTTTCCACTTGTGTGCACTTACAGCACATCTAATGCTGGCCAGTAGATAAGCCCTGTATTGCACTGACCTTGAACAGAGGTGGAAGAGCTGAAAGAAAAGGTCTCTTGATCAAATTATATACCATTGTATTTTATATAAAATAATGCTTCAAAATCAAGCAGCTAACCTACATAATCCCTTACAAGAGCTCAAAATCAGTGCTGAACTGTAGAAATTATGTGATTTGGCTATACCACTGGGAGAGTTCTGTAGGCCCTGATGGCTTGAATGTGTTTAAAAACCACTGCCTTGCAAAGTGTCTGTAGAAATATATCCAGTAAGGTCTGAAGACTGACTCTTTCCATTAATGTGAGAGCACCATGGGAGGAGGTTCCTACATTCCTGTTCAATTTCTTTTTAATTCTTTTTTTCTCTGATCAAACTGGGGAAATCCATATTTATCACTGACACATAAGGATCAAGGTCCAGAAAATGTGGTTTTACTGCTTCAATTGCATTTGTCTGCCCCCTGAATGCACGCTTTGGTGAAATTATGAACAACTCACAGCTGTAATGGACTTCTTGGATGTTTGACTATGTTTCTAGTCCAGTTCCTTAGCAGTGCAGCAAGATAAATACCAAAGCCAAGCCCTTGGTATTAGTTGTGCTGCATTTAGATCAGTCTGAGAGAAAAATCTGGCTCTCAGATTTGTTTCTGGCTAGTGTATTTTAATCTTATGTCGAGCCTGTAACCAGCTGCTGTGGCTATCAAGCTTAATGTAGTTAGCTGAGTAATTGTGGAGACTTGCGTGCACTTCCTGCTAAGACAGTAATTTCACGATAATTATCAAAGACAGACTCTTTGTAGGATATCTGTAGGGAAAACAGGTCTTGAATGAGAAAAAACACTTTTTGGAAACCCTTCCTGATCTTAGCATGATGCATACACTCAGTTTAATTTGTGTTAAGGAAGAATAATATGAATAATATCAAGTAGAAAGACCCAAGAAGAGAATTTCAAATCCCATATGTATGATTATAATGGCTCAAAACTAATACATGCACAAAGCAATAAGCTCAAACTCACTTTTACCTCTGCTTACTTTTGTTGAAAATGGAATAGTTTTGCATTGCTTGTCTCTTGTTTTGCTTTTTCTTCTTCTAACTGAAAAGTAGTAAGTACAAAGGCACTATTCTAGGAACACAGGCAATAATTATGCTCTGATTCAAGAAACTTAGTAGCACTGACTTTGTTGGACAGTGATTTTTGCCTCTGCTCATACATTGCCATTGCCCATTACACCCCGGAGTTACAGCTGTTGATGCAACAAAAACTGCAGCAGTGTTACTGCTGGCCCAGTGTCTTGAGTTGTTGTGCTGGCAGTGCTAGAGTGTATCTGGAGGAATAGAGATGCTGCCTCTCTGAACCTCTCACTGGAAGTGTTGGGAAATGGTTATAAGATAAACACACAGACACACAAGGTATTTTGTGTCTACTTCTGCCAGCGACTTCCTACTTTTTAGGTCAAGTTGTTTAATTAGTCCATAACCATTTCCTTGTTTGTGAAACAGTTAATACAACAGAGGTAACAAAAGTGTCTGTGGCTCTTCTAGAGCTGCTCTGGAAATACTTACAAAATTTTTTGATTAAAAATGTATACAAAATATAATCTAGGCTGTACTTACACTTTATTCTTAGGAGACCCAGAGAAGAGGCTCAGTCCAGAAAATCTCTTCTTAAATAGCCGCTCTCGCTTTTTTCGGCTGTGCTTCCCATCTCCTGTGCTTCCTTCCGTGAGGTCCTTCTTGCCTTTGTGCCAGCTCATTTTATCTGTCATAGCAACACCACCTGCTTAGATGAAAACAGAAGTCTGAGTAGCTTTTTGAAAGCCCCTCCTTTGCTGTGTTGTACCTGGTGAGGTCGGGATGTGTTGCTCTATCTGCAAAGGGTCCTGGTTACGTGGGAGGTTTAGTTGAGATCAGGGAGCAGCTGCTTTCCATCAGATGAAGCAAATACCTGCTCTGAAAAATCCTGCAGACACAAGGTGACTCTGGATATTCTTGCTCTATTCCACATAATTATGGGAAGTAGGCTTGGACATTAAACATAATGAATATTTCCCTCTACATGCTCTCTTTCCTGATTAAGCTGGTTGCTTAAACCAAGAGCAGAGGCGGCTCGTTTCATAGAAGTGAAAAGCCAGGAGCCAGTGAAACAGCTTTGTGCAGAGAACAGAAGCAGTGAAACAAATGTGAGATGGAAAAAACACTGCAAAGCAAAAACCAGAACCCTGAAAAGATGAAGAACCAACTGGGGATTTTAGTTAAGGACGGGAAATTGTTTCTTTTTTCTTTTGATAAAGCAGTTGATTAGGCTGCATTTCCGCGTTGTGATGCTTTGTCTCCAAGAATTATCCCTTTGGCCTCTCTGATTGAATTAGTCTCTCTGTGCTACATTTGATACTTGGTAATTACATTAACTTTTGGTTGCTTGACTTGGAGGGTCATGTTTACTCCCTCCTATATCTATTGTCTTGTTCCTGCCTGTTAAAAATATTTCCCACAAATCTTCTATACAAAATCACACAAAGTTTGTGAGCTTAAAACCAAAATTGACGATAATTTTGAACTTTTCTGCTTTTTCTCTTCGTCTCTTCCTTCCTTGTACACTGCTCTCCCCTCAATCCCTCCCAGCCTTTTAAGTACAGTTCTCCATAACCAGTTCATACCTTAGGACACACAAAGGCAGGCACTGGGACTCACTCTACAAATACTTTGCAGGATCACACCTTGAAACATTTTTAAGTTGTGTTATAATCATTTACCAAAATTACCTGTTAATGTACATTAACAAGAAACTGTAAATTCCTTGAAGGAACATGGGGTGACACACCTTGCTGCTCAGGCTTGGTCATGAGACACCCCGTGTTTTAACAGAACCCAGGTAAGTCAGACCTGCATCTCCCACAGAAATGGCAGAAAAGACCATTTATGAATGGAATTACAAACAGTTCACTGACTTGTAAAAGGAAACTGTCTCTAAAGAATTACTAAGATATGAAGGAATAGGAATTGTGAATGAAAGAAAATTACACACCTCAAAATTACCGACTTCGGGTTTTAATTGGTGACAAAATAATCTGCAAGTACCAGACTGAGTTTAGGCATACAGTGATGCTGAGGTGAAGCTCTGCAGAACAGAACAATCTGTGTCTAATAAAATCAGCAACTGGGGAGCCAGACATCTACCTTGCTTCTGACAAGGGAGCTTCAAAGGCTTCTCACTGAAGGGTCTTTCAGTACTGATACCACTTGTCTAAAAGATCAAGAGAAGAAAATGTAACATTGAAAGTAAACATGTAAAAATTGGTAACAAAGAATTGAAGATATTCAGATTTTTTAAAGCCTTTTAGATAGTTTTTGAAAAATTATACTTTGGACATGTATAGTATTTAATTTCTTTTTTAAAGATGAATTTGTCTGGCTATGTGGAGTGTAATTAGTTCTAATGATGTGAGGGGAAATCCTTCTATACTTCAACTATCTGTTTAAAAGTGTTGCCAAATCAGTATTTGAATAATTGATTTATTTGCCTTGCTTTTCTTCTCTACTTAAATCTTGTGAAACTTGACTACCATTGCTTTCTATCTACCAACCAATTGTTCTCACCTTTCTTATCTAGCACTAATAGAGTTTTTTTGTCAATGACTCTTTAAAATGGGGATCGTACTTACAGATCAAGGAGAAAATATGTTTCCTTCAGATGAAAATCACATGTCAGCAATGGACAACATTTTCAGGAACCTCACTGTTGTATCTGTAGGTTGTCTTTAGTTCATTATAAGCAAGGTCTAGTATCTGCAAGACTTCAGATGCCAAAACTGATCTGCACAGATGCTGGTTGTTGATGGCTTTCATTTCTGGATGTCCCGAGCGGTGTATTGGTGGCTCTGAAACTGCCTTCATGTATAAAATTTGACTTCAGGACAAAATATGAATTATGGTTGGGTAAAAAATCAACAGCAACAGTTTACAAAAGACTGATTGTTTTCCCTACCCAAAACTGGCTGGCTGAAGATGCAGGAAGCTATTTCCCAAAAGCAGAGCATTTCCACGGCCATCCCTCCAACTGTCGCAGCCGTGATTCAGCTGTTGTCCTCTGGAGTAAAAGTACCAAACAGAATAAGAGGTAAAATCTTTGTGGCAGGGACTGTCATGCAAATACAGAGAGTAAAAGATGCCAGACAGGAAAGGAGGTCTGGAGAGAAATTACATGAATAGCAACTTGGGGAGAATTTCTCAGTGTCCCCAGGATGCAGCTTTTCTGATCCACTTCTGTGTCTTAAATGAAATTTCAGCTGTTGGAACTAATTCTGATCGTATTATTTTGCCACCACAGGGTGTCTCTGCATCTCTTCTTACACCAAAGGCGTTGGTAGTCTTTAATGGCAGGCTGTGAGCTCAAGGGAATGTAGGGCTAAAGGAAAATGTCCCCCAGTTTAGCTGTGAATTTTCTTCAGGATCACGATCTTGGATTGAAATGGTGATGCCTTCATTAGCTGGTAGGAAATTCAACTTTAGCAGCCACAGTCCAGTGATGTTATTTAATTTGGTTTTGAGAACTCTCCTGTATCACATCAGAGAAAGCTGTGGCCATATGCTGTGGTGCACTGTTCCAACTTCAGCTCATTCTGCACTCTTTTCACAAGGTTTGAGGTATTATTCCTGTACTGACGCTACTGAGTTTCTATTATTTTTTAATTTTTCTAACTGCCATTTCACCATTACGCTCATGAGTGTATTTTCTGTTCCCCTTCCGTCAGAAGAAAGTTGGCATGAAGTCAGCATAAACACTGTATCATGTGCTCTGGATAGTTTGTATAATAAAACATTTTAATAAGTTGGGTTTGGAGTCCTCCAGGGGGCTTTTTTTTGAGTCTTGTGAGCTTTGGTCTGGCATCAATATTTGTTCTACCCTCCACATAATGACGTGAAGTGATAGCACAGAAGGGGCAGGAAGGTCTAGATAGCAGATCCTGTCCCAGAAGCTCCTGGCCTTACAACCTTGCATGACTTTTCATTTCCTCAGTATGTGAGTGTGGTTTGGGTTTGAAGACTGGTAGCAGGTGGTACCTGTACTCAGTGTATGCCTATGTGTGGGTGTTGGTGTGGCTGTATGCTACAGGGCTATCAGATAAATGTATCTCTGTCTAGGATATCTGAAAAGTAAACCATCCTCATGAGGAAAGATTATGGAGGAATTCCAGATGAGAAGTGCTGAGCTAGAAATCTGTGGATAGATAAAGCTTAAAGCCAGTCAGGAATCTTCTGACTGTCGTCAGGGCATATCAGTTGGTTGAAATTCCATCTTTATATAGAGAAGATCCAGTTTGATTTTTTTTTTTTTTTTTTTACTTCCATCAGGAAAAGTTTCTCAAGGCCAGGCTGTTAGGACGTCAACATGTGAGCACACCCTTAGTGATGTGGTCAAATGTAGAAAACTAAGGCTCAAAGTGACATTTATTCATTCATGCAAATAATTACCTTCAGGAGAAGAGATAGACTCAACCTCCAGTGGCAGCAGGTATGATGAGTCTTTAATGCTGTGAGGAAGCTCTTAGGCAGCAGAGGGAGAGGTGAGAGGTTCCTGTGACTAAGTCACTCTGAGGAGTTCCACCATTCTCCCAAAGGTTTGGATCCCCTTCAGAGCTGACAGCCAAGGCTTTGCATCTGAGTCAGGCTGTGACAGCATCTGAGCCTGGATTTAGGCAATACCTGAGTGTCCTAAGGTCTGGGCTGTGTACCACCACTCTGGGTGTTGTCACATTCCCTGGTTACTTTCTCTGTGAAAATACTCAACTGATTGATCACAAGTTTAGACACTGGGACTGATGTGTTCCTCACCCCTAGTATCTGTGCCTTTGCCTGCTACTTTGCGGAACAATTCACCTTTTCTTGGACTCCCACATCAGAAAACACAGGTTTTATCTGATGACACTTGTACTTTATCTCCAAAAGGCACCTCAAGATCTGAGGTCTTACAAAAGCTCCTTTGTGTTCTTGGTAAGCCCTTGCCCTACCCAGATACCTGGTTTTAACAGCTTGTGCTAGCTGTCACTGACATAGATGGAAAGGCAGTGACAGGTAATGTATCTTTTTTACAAGCAAAATGGAACAAGTTATCATTGGGGACAGCAATGTTAAGTGCCACTTCTTGAAAAACTTTCTTCTTCCTTGGCCTCTGTTTAGAGTATATGATGGCCTTGGTTTGAATGTAAAGGAGCATGTTCTGCTGCAGCAGAAGTTTTGTGCTGTACAAGGGTGTGGGGCATGCAAGGGAAGTGCTGATGGTAATGAAGAAGATTCAGGGGTGAGATTGGATGTGTGGGTGTAGGTTGAGTGTGAGGTGAAGTTAAAGCCAGGAGCAGAGACTTGGCAACTGCTGTACTTCATCTGAGACACAACCATTTCACAACCAGTGGCTGATCCAGTAGCTTATCTGTCTCTGGGTTTGCTCTTGTGTTGTGGGTAGGCATTATAATCCTGACAGTTTGCCTTTTTTCATTCACAAGGACTCACCCATGACAGCATGTATTGAACAGCAATACCTTTCATGATTCTCTTCCTTTTTTTACTCTCTCTCTCTTCCCCCCCCCCTCTTTCTTTCTAGAAAAGAGAGGGAAACAGAACGTGGTTGCAGAAGAACACAAACATTTTCACCTAAATCCCCCCAGGCGTCCTGGCCGGAGTGAGCGCCGCTCCGGTGACCACACCCAGCCAGAAGCTGCCAGCTCCGCAGGGGGAGGAGGCGGGATGCGGGTAGGAGCTGGAGCCTCCGTTCACGTTCGTCACTCCTGGACTTTCTCTTGCCTGGCGTGAGGGTGGGGAGGGGGTACCTCCGTGCCTTGTTTCTACTTCCTACCCTGTGATGAGGCGCAGGCATGCTCAGTAGCCGGTGCCTACCCCTCCTATCTCAGCAACAGTGCCTACAACAGTAGGAGAGCGTTGGCAGCAGGTGCGGAGCAGGAAAGCCATCTTTGCTGGAGAGGGAGGCAGCAGACCCCGCTCGGCCCCTCGCCATGTGAGTACCGGGGGCCGCGCCCGCCCCCCCGGGACCAGCCCCTGCCCCGAGGCTCGGAGGGACGGGGAGCTGCCCTGTTGCTTCCGCAGGGCGTCGGTCCGTGTCGGGGTGTGCGGCGGGGTGGGATGAGGGGATGGGCGCAAGGATGGAGCGTGGGGAGCTGCCGGAGCCCCGGCCGTGGGGGTGCGGGCGCTGGGAAGGGCTCGCAGGGCGGGGGCTCCGCGGCAGCACCAGCCGGGTCTAACGTGCCGCTGGTAACCTGCGAGCACTCTGGAGCTCGCACTGCTGCTTATCCAGCTGCCAGGCAGCAGCGGAGTGGTTTATTGACACGTTTCTAGCTCGGATTAATACCGAAAAGGAAATGCTGGGCCAAGATCCTCAACAGGTTAAGTCAGGATTGTTCAATAGCGTGAGTCACTCGGCGGTGCTGCTCCACAGCAAATGGGTTCTGTTTGGTTTCACTGTTTAATGAAATGTTCTCTCTCAAATGCTGGCTGTCTGATAAGTTCAGCTTCACCATCTCCAGTACCAATGCCTTCCTGTCAGCAGTGCTTGATAGTAATCTGTTCCTTCTTGTTTGCACCTCTCCAAATAGCTCTTCCAAGTCCTTACATTTAGCATTAATGAAGGCATTAACGTTCTGTGGTAGGCAGTGATGAAACCCCCAAAGTCAATTCTGAAACCAGAAGTGTGCTAAGTAGGAATTGATCAGACTCCTCTTCATTCAGAAAAGGATTCAGGCAGCTAAATGCATCATTTTACTATTGTCTAAATTCATTCCCAGTGACTCTTAAGGGAGAGCCAGAGAAGATGTCTAAAACAGTCATTTGTGCTGGTATTGGGTGATCTTTGAAGAACTGGAGCTTGGTTGATGCAAAGAAGATGAGGAGTGCAGTCTTGACAGTCTGTGATTGAATTACTTTAAAAATATTTCCAATGACCAACTGTTTTCATAAGGCATTTTCAAAATAAATAAAGTCCAAAAATCACATATTCTGAAATGTTGGCTTTTTTCTTTAACGCTATTTTCTGTATAATATCTCAGACAATAAGTTTTTGTTCATGATGTCCAAAATATTTCCAAAGCAAGGAACTCCTTGGAAGTAAAAAAATTGCTATCTAATAGAAGACTATCCTTATATAAACACTGAAGTCTGTCTAGTAAACCCAGTTCATTGTAAGCTTCTGTTGCCTAGCTGTGTTTATCCTGAGCCAGGTGATGACTTCAAATACTTTTATTTGTATGTGAGCTGTTCGTCAGTGATTAATATAAGAGTTTGCTGTTGCATTTGTATACAATCTAAGCTGTTCTGTCACTAAGCAATAACTGAGGTTATGTTTAATGTAATGTGTATATGTCTTGGTGTAAATAGGTATTCGTGATAGCATTTGTAAATGAAGCAGAAAGGATGATGCTAATATGACTCGGTCATATTTCTTCTGTAGGAGATTTGCATCAGACTTCTGACAAAAGTTAGAGGAAAAAAGGGAAAGCAGTTTTTGTCTAATTTGGCAATATAGACTTTCAGTTTGATAATCAAAAGAAAGACAAATAAGCAGCTTGTCATTGGCAGCATCAATCGGCTTCTGTTTCATTGCCATATCCTGTAATGAAAACTTTTCTTTGAACATCTGTCTGCATGCATATCATGTCCCAGTAGCTTCTGAGTTCTTGATGAACAACAGAGATAAGCGTGTATTAGCTACTGACTTGTAGCAGCAGCAACAGTTGTAGTTTACTGACTACAAAAGCTGGCTGCTAGCGAGCACCAAATGCTCTGCAGGGGTTACTCTGCTGTTACACCTGTAGGAGTATCGGGCCCCTCACGTGCCTGTACAGATGTGCACGTGAGACACGGTGCTGTGTCTTCAGCTGTTGTGAACTGCTGTTCATAAAGATCTCCTTCACTGGGTCAAACACCAGCTCCATCTATCCCGTGTCCTGTCCCTTAAAGCAGCTTGCAGGGAGTGCTCAGGGAAGAGCACAGTGGCTATGCAGTGGTATTGCCGGAATACTTTCCCAGTTTCCAACAATTTAAGGCTTGGGCAGTGTCTGGACCTGAGGAGAGTTCTTTGTATTTCATGACTCCCGATGGCTTTTGTTCTTTCATTAAGGTGTTCAGTTGCTTGATTTGCAGTGTCCTGGGGCAAGGAGCTCCACAGCTGGACCATACAAGATGTGAAAGCTGCTTCCTGTTGGTTTTGAGCTGGCAGGTAGCAGGTTCCTTCTGATATTACTCTTGTGTTGGAAACCAGAGAAAAGTTTTCCTTATTCACCATGTTTTCTGTGATTCATGGTTGTGTATCGCTCCAGCAGACCTGCCTGAGTTACATCAGGTAGGAATCTGTCCCTGTGGCCTCTATCACAGTGAGAACAATCCAGGGCAGGTGAGATACATTCAAGTTACTGACAACTTTGTGCAGGCATAGAGAGGAAACTGTGACATCAAAAGATTGAAGGACAGGAGAAGGATATAAAAGGGATTTAAAGCAAGAACAGAGAAGGGTTGCACTTTGCTAGTGCCTCTGGGAAAATTGTTCCAGGTGTAAGGAAGAGCACACAAACGTATTTGGAGGAGATGTGAAGAGCAGTGAAGGAGATGAGAACAAAATGGTGCTCCAAGTTGAGGTGCTTATAGGATTTGTTCCTCCCTGGAAAACAGATCAACAGCAGCAGGTGAAGTATATGGTTTTGTTTCTTTTACAATGGTCACAACTCAATAGGTAATTATGTATAATAGTAGCTCACAGCATCATGTCATCTGTTGTTTACAGACAGGTCAGTGACCAGACAGCAGGGTGCCTTTGATTACATTAATCCAATACAAATGTGCTCTATTGCAGGGTACAACTTTTGTGAGACAAGCAGCAAAGCAAAGCACCTGGCTCTCCCTGGGGCAAAATTGTATCTCATTCCTCGGGTAGCAGTTAGAGCTTCCTAAAAAAAAATCCTTCTGCCTGTTTTAGAGCAGCAAGGGGTACATCCTGGAGGGGATAGATGGGATTTAAATGGTTCCAGCAATAGTAATGACTCTGTTCTTATTGAAGGTCTATTCAGTTTCTCAGAGAAGAATGTCATGGCTATGGTCTCCTGCTGTTAGTAGAGCAGTACTTAGCCCTGCTTTTGTGGGCATAATTTTATAAAACTTGACAAAATCTCCTTACCCTTCTCTTGTACTGATCAGCAGAGACAAACCAATTCAGTGCAGTACTCTACACAGTCCTGATCCACTGCTTTTAGACAGTTCAGTGGCTTACAAAAGTGCATGCAGCTAGTGTATGTCCTAGGAAAGTCTAACAAACATGAAATGGAGGGATAAATTTTCTAAGTGGTGCAGCTGTTCCATGATGTAATTGCCTGCATTCCCTTAGAAATGTGTTTGCCAAGAGCTCTGTAAATCCATGGTGGCAGGAAGATTTGAGTCCACTGGAGCTCTGGGGGTTTTACACGTGGCAGGCACTTGCCTCAGACCCAGCCAGGCTAAGTTCAGTGCTGACATGTGCTGACATTCTGCCTTCTCCCTACAGTCAGCCAGAGGGACCCAGGGCTTGAAAGTCTTTTAGTATTGGTTCACACAACCATAGCTATGAAGGAGTGGGTTGTTCTTCTCTATTAAGGGACGTAATGGAGCTTGTAGTGAAAATAATCAGGCTGTACTCCGTGGAGCAGGGCTGTGTACATGAGAAGAGGGTGTTGAGAAGCGGAAAGCACCCAATTTCCAGCATGGTTCTATTCGAACTCTTGTTTGCTGGTTCTAAGGCTCACAGCTCTTGAGGTAAGAGCCTTGAAATAAGGGCATTGGGAATAGGAGCTGCTTTTAATCTGTTGCTTTGAGACATCACCAGAGGGGTGCTTGTGTTTTGTTCATTGTTTGCTTCCCTCGACTTGCTCTCTTGTGGCATCATGCACACAGATCATCTTCATGTATTGCTTTAAAAATAAATGCTTCAAGCTCCCATGAAGTGTTATTCCTGATACATTCAACTTGCCATTTGAAATAAGAGTGGCCCAAGTAAGTCATGAATCTTTTGGATGCTTGGGTGATGAATGTTTGAAAGTGTAGAGATCAAACTGAATGGTGTCTTGAAGACCTCAGCAAAGAAAATAATCTCAGAATGGGAGCAACTGAGAATTATATGTGACAAGTACACATATTCTCCAAAATGGGCAAATGTGAAGTAGATGAAACCCAAATATATTTAGTTTGGTGGTCTCTGTCCTTGTGACTTAGCTCTCAATCATTCTGCCATGCAGTGGCCATAACTTGTTCCCATTGATTTGCAGGCATTTTGCATAGACAGTTCCAGCCGTGGAGGACACTTAAAGTGGCTGCACTAGAAGCTGAATTGGTTTGCCAAAAGAACATTTCCCCTTTTTAGGTGCTATTTACATGATTAAATATTAATTCTTCCTGAAAAATTAGGCCACAGAGCCATGTTTGTGTGCACACATGTGTACAGGATGTTCCTGGCGTGAACAGGCAGGGACGGCTCTTCTGCCACCATTTGCAGGGTGCAGAACATGTGGAAGATGCTCCTTGACAGCTTTAGCCAAAGTTTACAGTGCCCTGGAAGGGGCAGGACAGACTGTCCCAAATAAGTTCAGATTGACTGAACTGCTTGTTTTAAGCAATTATGACTCAGAATATTCTCTCCCCTACGTCATTCCGTGTTCCCTGTTGTCATTATTCATAGCCATTACCTGCAATTAACTGGCCTGGGGTATTTAATGATACAATTCTCTTTTTCCTGAGGTCTGTGCTTGAGCCCTTCAAACTCTTTTGCGTTATTCACTGAAGAACCATCAAATGATTGCAAGGCTTTTTTTTTTTTTCAACTGCTCAGTTATGACAACCTTATGTTTTTTCAGTGTAAAGAAGTAACTCATTGAAATAGAGCTGTCTGTACATTTGCAAGTAAGTGTTTTGTTAGTTGCAATTCTGTTGTAGCTTCTGTACTGGGTGGAATAATCAGAATGGAAGTTCCTGACCAAATGATCTGAATTATGTGATCCAGTTCCGTGATCTTTTCTAATGAAAAATTTGATGAGAAACATAAAAATATTTATATTTCAGAATAAATGAGAGAAAAAAATAATTTATCTGGTGTTTTAACTTACACTAGGACTCAGTATCACAGGGTCAAAAGAGAACTCTTCTAGAAAATAAAGATTTACCTATGAACACCTTTTAGAAGATAAAATCCACATTATTTCAGGAGTTGTGTTTTGGTTTGTTTGTTTCTTTTTAAAGTACCTTCTCATCTTTTGCAGTGCACTCTCAGTGTAAACCAGTAAATGTATGGCAATGGTTTCCAGTATGTGATCACTGCATATTTGGAAGCTCAGAGAGCTGACAGTTTGTATTTATGAGGAGTCAGTGCTGTGAACTTCACTGAAGGTTTTAGTATTATGAAATATGTCAATACTATGCCGAATTGAAATGGTCTTTACAAGTAGCTGGAAACAGAAACAGAAGTGGTGGGTGGTAGGAACACACCAGAGGCTGTGATGTGTCCTGCTTCATCCAGTGGTGTCCTTGTGCTGGAGTCTAAGTAGGCAAGCAAGTGTCCACAGAGTTTCCAAAACTCCTTCTGGGGTCTGGAAAAGAGCTGAGGAGAGGAAATACTCAGTGGTAAGTATGGTACTGAACTGTTCTTAGTCCCTGAGACTGGAGAGGTCCTGATTTTCTTTTAAGGTGCTTACACAAGATCCAGATGGGAATTTGTATATTGAACTTTTAAAATTTTAATTGGAAATTGAAATTTGAAAAGTGAACAGTATTAAAAATGCAGTCATTGTAGCGAAAAGGTTTTTATTATTTCCTATTCTGGAGGCAGGAAAATGTGTTATGTTACAAAACTATTAAAAGATTTCTTTGCATTGTAGGAAATAAGTCGCAAAATTTGGTTTGAAATAACTTCTTGAAGGACTGTAGTGCAGTGTATTCTCCTGTGTTCAGGAGAAATATTTTGTAAACTGTTTGGGGAGATACTAAAAAATCTGACTGGATGGTGTCCTAAGAAAGTTCATCTAATGGGCTCTGCTTTGAACAGATGGTTGCACTAGATGATCTCCAGAGGTTGCTTCCAACCTCAGTGCTTCTTTGATTCTCTTTGAAAAGGTCAGTCCAAATTGAATATGTTTAAGCTAATGAAACTAACATTTGGCTGTTTCCCGAACATTCAAGATATTGATGTTTCATCCATGACAGCTTGGTAGCACTTTGATTTTCAACCTGTTGGCAGTGGATGCCACAGAAATACCTCTAATAGAAGGAGAAAACATATGGTATTCAAGAAGGGAAGAAATGTGGGAGCTTAAAAAAATGCAGATCACTGGAATGCATTATTAAATTTGGCTTGAATGCAAAAGTTCATGTTTCTCCCACAGAGAACAAAACCCAGGTTCCCTGCAAGTGAGCTTTCTCATCTTTCATCTTCAATGCCATCTGCTCTAGCTTGGTGTCAGCTCCCATCTCCCTACATCATATCTTGCAAGAGCTTGGTAGCTTGGAAAAAGCTATTGTTCTGTTCCCCTGTAAATGCTGCCTCAGTAGTGCAGCGATCATTTAAATAAAATTATATGTGCTTATATCAAGGTTAGCAAGGAGTGGTGTGCTGGCCAAGGCAGGAGTTGTGATCCACTGCTACAGAGCTGTGGCTTTTGCAGCTGAGTTTGTAACTTCTGGAAATGGTGGGTTTAATCCCTGATTTATCCACCAAAATGGTGGCTGTTGAATCAGCACAAAGGACTGTGTTGCATCAGGGCATGGCTGTGGAGGTGGATCCTGGTCTGTGGAGCTGTGCAGAAGCTCACTCAGCAGAGTAGGCTCCGTATGTCCATGCTGGTAACAGGTTCCTCTTGTTTCTGGGCTGTCAGAAGCAGGATGGATCCTTAGCCCAGCATCTTCCCTGCCTCTTCAGATGTCCTTCCTCATACTAGATTTCATGTACCTCTGGAGGAGAGGTGAGGAGCAAGTTTTCCCAAGCGAGCCATGCAAACTCCAGTTCTTGCTGGAATCAGTCTCTGAACCTGCAAAATGAGCGATCCACCCAAAGTACTTAGCTCTACTGAAATATGATTGCCTATGTCTGAGCAAGTGAGGGAAAGGACTTGGGAATTGGCTCCCTAGGCTTCTCAGCATCTCCTCTGCACACACAGAAAGGCAAGGGAGCTGGCTCTGGGATGTGGGAGGTGTTGTAATGCACTCATTGCCTTCTTTGACAATGAAGTCCTGGATCATGTGACATGTCAGAGTTTTTGAAACGTAAGGGTCCTGATAAAGCTTTCCTAGAAACTATGAAAATCAGTAGTTATCCCTAAACCCACTTGTTATCTACTTCAAGACGTTAATGGTTAGAAATTGCATTTGTTCATTTGAATTCACATACAAAAATAACTCCTCTTTATCATGCTAGTTAATCGGGCCCTATGCAGGGCCTTAATTACAGTGTGCTGCAGTAAGGCAAAGGGCACTGCTGCTTGAAAGAACCAACCTGATCTGCTCTTACCCACCAGCTGTTGGCACAGACTATTGGGTGGCTTAGTGTTCTGTACATTATTTTGGAGTTTACAGGGGAATTCTAAGCCTGTACATTTCTTATTGCTTTCAGAGATCCTGAACCACATTGAAAAAAAGAGACAAAACTCTCTCACCTCCTCTCTCTCCTTCTCTGTCCCACACTCTTTTAGGTTGATCTGTGTGAAGT
Organism: Platyrinchus mystaceus; assembly: GCA_035041135.1. Classification (NCBI taxonomy): domain Eukaryota; kingdom Metazoa; phylum Chordata; class Aves; order Passeriformes; family Tyrannidae; genus Platyrinchus; species Platyrinchus mystaceus. The sequence goes on along the minus strand of JAWWLV010000011.1, from coordinate 24,716,435 downwards.
CTTCCTGAACTCCAGGTAGGTTTGCTGATAGATAGCCCTGAATGGTTCACCCTTCTCTTTCCTTCATGTGTCTCCAGTAGTATCCATTTCCAGTGTGTGCACAGAGAGAATACCTGCACCCAGCACCTGTCACCCATGGTGGCAGTTCCGGTGGGGAAAGGGGAGAGCTTTAATCAATAGCAGCAAAAACATCACAAGTACTCTGAGTGACAGAACAGTCCTTACAGAAGGTTCTGGGGATGGGGTTGTTTCCTACACGTCTAAAGCTGACTGAGGTTTGATGATGACTTATAGCCCACCGGCTTACCCGAGCATTTCAAGGCAGAATTCTCTGAGCTGGTGTCAGCACTGTGGTTGAAAGAGTTTCTGCTGATTGGGATCTGGGGAGAGCTCTGCTTGAGAGTGGGTACTGCCAGGATGAATCAGCAGATATCTTCCTGGAAGCAATCAAGTCTGGATATCCCAAGTGTTTAGCAGAGATCCTACCAGCCTATAAAAGTCTGTGAAATGTTTGACTTCTTCTTTTCAGCAGGGAGCTGTACAGTCATTCCCTGACAGCTGAGATATTGTCTCCCACTCATACATGAAGATCACACCATGACATTTTTCAGCAATTTCATTTACTAGATGATATAAATATAAAAATATTCCAAGTCACTTAACACCTTGATGCTTTTTTCTTGCACTGAACATTTTAGGAAGACTAGGAGAAGGGAATGGAAAGGCAGAATATGCCCCATGTGTCTTGGCATGTTGACAGTGACCACATTTTTCATGTCAGTCTCAATTGCTTTATCAACGTGAAGCAACGCAGTCTCGTCTTTCATCTTCATAACTGATGTGTGGTTTCAGCAGCAATGTTAAAGCAAAGACCTTTCCACCAACATGTTCATTGCCCTTGTAGTGACAATCAGTTCTATGCAGTTGACTATAGGGGAGAATGAGCAGATTTGATTAAGTTCTGTGCAGAGACTGGGATGTTTTAGCAGCAGAATGATCTCCTAACAGAAATCACAGCTGACAGGTGCTTTTTTTGTTTAACCCCCACCTGGCAAAGACAGTTACGAACTGTGCAAGTCAGTATTTTTCTTGTTGCTGACTCCCAGATAGCTATTTGCTGAAGAGCTCCTTCACCACCAGTTTTAGAAATACTATGTTCAGTCCTGAGCTGCCCCTTCCAGCCCCTCCTATATCATGAGCAGTCTGGATGGTGAAACTTGCCATGCAGAAAGAAGGCACTTTGACTGAAACAGAACAATTACAGAGTCAAACACTATATATTTGGGCAGAGGAAAGAACAAGTCAGGTAGAGTGTATGTGTCTCTGTGTAAGAACCAAGAGAGGGTCTGCACCTTGGAGAAGGAAGCAACGGACCCAGAGAGAAGAGCAGAGTTCTTCTCAAAAATACCCTCGTTCCTGTGTGCTGTCAGTGAACTAGGGGTAGCAAGATTTCTGAGTAACTTGCTGTAGTCTTGGAGAAATCTGTAGTTCTTGTAGCAAGTGAAAGAACTCCAGAAACCTTATGTTTGATTGCACTGAGTGGTTGCTAAAACTGAAGTCGTGTAGAAGTTTAAGTGCTATCTAGCAAAGGGAAAAGGAATCTAAGAGGTCATAGCTGTTTAGGAGGCTAAATCCAAAATCCTAAGAGGCAACATGGCTACTGAGTGTTGATCAGGCTCAACCCAGAGCTAAATCATTCTGTACAAGGTACTTTCACTTTGAGATGCTGCAGTAGCCTTGCATAACTTGAAGGGAAACATTAAAAGAAAGTAGCAAAAATTAGTTCAGATGGTAACTAACTCCCAATGAATTAAGCATTACCTACTCTGCTGAGTGAACTTGAAAAATCCCCAATTTTATGTTTATCCCCAGTTTAATGTTATAATATTAAATATTAAACATTCAACAAAACCTAACCAGTGACTAGCTAAAAGTTATTTTAATTTAAAATGTCACCTTTTTTTTTTGGTACTTTGGTGATGGCGGCTTGTCTCTGCATTTGTTCTAGCACTGCTTGCCTGCTTACAGTAAAGGCAGCTTTTTCCATAAACTGGACCAGAGTTGTTGTGCTCCAGTGTTTGGATATATGTAACCATTTGGAAAACTCCCCTATCAAAGGATTTTTCACAAAGGCTTATGTTTGTTTCTATTACCTTTGTTTTGCTTTGAAACTGAGTGTGCAGGTTGCTTGTGGGATTTTGCATGTAAATAATGAAGGGAGGTACTTGATAAAGATTGCTTCCTCTTGTTAAAAAAATTATCTAGGATTTAGGATAAAAAATGAGAAGCTCTTCTTATTTGAAGGGTGGTGGAGAGGTATTGTGAGCAGCAGACAGGAGGTAGCAACTTAGTGAGGGTATGGAGGAGACACATATAGGTGTTTACACTTGCAGGCTGCTGCACTGAGCCAGCATTCCCTCTCCTGACAGCACAGTCACAGAACAGTCTCTCAGCCAGGTGTCTCAGGCAGTGACTCACTCGCTGAATACAGTTCTGTTGTTTTCACTGTGGTCCCTTGTTAACCTGCAGATGGTCTTTCTCGAAACCTGCCTTCTCCTGCCACTTCCCTGGTGAATGGGACTTGTATTTGAGACTTTTCCTTTCCTGAGGTGGCTTGACTACATGTTGATTATAGATGCATCAAGCAGCAAGTATCACTTACAGCTCCCAGTGAGAGAGGGCTCCTAGCCTAACTCCCCGTGGAAATGGCCTTCCTTTGAATCTGTGCTGTGACAGTAACATGCATTTTGGAACTCTGGCAACAGAAACATATCAACCAGCCTGTCAGTGGTGACAGGAGACAGCACTGCAGTAATTCCCTTGTGTTGTCAAACAAACAAAGGGAATCCCTCTGCTGTGAGCTACAATTTCCTTTAATTTGGTCAAAGTAGATTAATCTGCATTTATTCTTCTTGGCTGTCTCTTTGAAAGAATAAAGTAGGAAAACTTGGCTCATTCTTTCATAACAGAAAAGACTGGTTGTAGGCTGAGGTCAGAAGAAAATTAATTTAGAATATGTGAGGAATTAAGGTGAAGGCCTTGACTCTTTCTTACGCAACTCTTTTCCTTCTGTTCTGCCAAGCTCCAACCTTGTAAATCCTTCTTTCAGGAGCAGTACAGAAAACTGGGAATTGTCAGGATGGAGAAGGCTTCTCTTACTCTAACCTTACATCTCACACAACAGCATCCTGGGTGCCTCAGCATTTGTACCAGGCACATGTGAGGTGGTATGACCTCTCAACAGACCTACCAAACAGCACAGTACTAGCTCATAGTAGAGACTTGAAATTTTAAGCAAAGCTTTCTCTCTCAAACTCCTTTAATTAGCTAGATATTCTTGCTATGTACATGCAGGGGTAGAGGAGTGGTCATGTTAAGCCATCCTTTCCAGTTAAAGAGCTTTTTGGACAAAGGCTGACTGTCTCTGTACTGTATACTGGGAGTGCAGCAAAGAGAAGTAAGATCTTTGTTCTGCTAAAAATGGAGCAGGAAGATAAATGTCCCTGCGCAGGAACTATTCCCTTGGCAATACCATTTCTTCTACTGCTAACCCATGTTTGTACATGAACCCTGTAGCAGCTACAGAGAGACAGAACGAAGAGGACACGAGAACAAACTGGGGTGTTCAACCCACTGTTACATTAGACATCACATTGCCTCTTTATTGCATAGAGAAAGAAATTAGAGCTATCTCTGTCCTCCTGTCTGCAAAGTGGAACAAAGGAAGAAGAGGAAAAAAAAAAAGATTCAAGGACTTTGTTTATTCAATCACTAGACCACTGCCCAAGTAATGGGGGGTGTTTGGAACTGGAAATTCCTTACAGTTACTGCCATAACCAAAACAGGGTCTTCTTAAGGAGCCTTTACTTTCCCAGAATATAGTGTATTTTGTATTTTGAAGTACAACATAGATTTTACATAGAACTGGCTCTTGGGTGTATTCAGATAAATGCTCAGGAGGCTTAACTCAGACATCAAAAGGACAAGTAAGTTGACCTTAGAAGGATTAGGAGAGAAGATATTAATACTCCACAAGAAGTGTGAGATTTTTAGGTGAGAAGATACTCAGCACAGGAACAAACACCTCTGCCTAGGAGCATGCAGATTTTTGTTTCAAATTGCTGATGTTTACAATGACAGTTGCCTTGTGCAAATGTGTATAGAGAAAGCTCAGTTTAGAAGTTTCCATGATGCTGTGCAAGAGCTGTTCTGCATATGAACATTACGATGCAAAGCATGTTCTATATGACAACTCAGTGTTTTGCTCTGTCTTTAGAAATAGAGCCTCAGAGGCTGGTATTTTTTGCACATGTGTGCATTAGATGGGTTGTTTTGGGATAGGCAATTTGTTTTGTTTATTGTTCAGACTATCTAAAATGGAGAAGTTGTTTGACAAATTCAAATGTTGGAACCCAGCATCTTGTTTCTGGGGCCTCGTCTCCAGTCCACTGGGGTGGCTGATGTCCCAGTTTGAAGAGTACTTGTTTCTTGTCAGTTGTGCTTTGCTTTACAGGGGATGTGTTGTTGGAGCTCATCCTCTCTGTGAGGAGATATCCTTCAGAGCAAGTTTAATGGCAACAAACCAGTTAATAACTATTTTAAGTCATGTGTCTATAGCATCAGAGAAACTGAGAATACATTTCATAGAAGGACAGTGTGTGGCTGTTTCTGCCCAGGAACTAGACCTGTTCATGCAAGGTGAAGGTCATGGACTGTATAATACCACACTAGGTAGAAGAGGATGCATCCAGCATCTTTCGCTTTCCTCCTTGTCCCAGATCTGTAATATACATGTAAGTAAAGCAGAATGATTCTTGGAATACTGGCAACCTCAGCACTGCACAGATTTACACTGTGTAAATATTGACAAATGAACCAAAGAAGAATTAAAATCTTGGAGAACTAAGGCAAATATAGCTGTATAGCACGTATTTAATGATTTTTTTTTCCTTCAGAATTAACAGCTGTTAATGGGAATTAAGAGAGAAGATGAAGCATCCTGGTTTATATTCAGTAGCATAAATGAGTAAAAATGATTTATGTAGTTCTCTTACATGCTTATGATTGTCTCAGGGCTTTAATGAATGTCTTCCCTTTGCTGAAGTCCTCCAAAATTATCTCACAGAATTGAGTTAGTGTGGGTGTCTCCCTCACAATGCTCCAGAAACTGATGTTTTAAAAGAAATTAAGACTCTGGTCCTCTTCTGGAATGTTTTTTTTTAAGTACTGGGGAAAAAAACAGACAGTAAGAAAGAACCCTTACCCAGTTTTTGGCTGGGAAAGTGGCTCCAGGGTAGTGGCTTGTGCTGTTCATTTTCACCCCTGTAAATGTGCTGATGCTTGGTGATACAGATGGTAATAAGTACCAGTTAAGTGGTGAGAGAAACAGGGGAGCAACATGTTTTAATAGCATGACCCTGGTGGAAGGAAAGATGTGTTGATCCAGTGAGGTGCATGTAAAGTGGGTTACTGTGGTAAATCATAACCATCTCTGCCTTGCTCTTTCTTTTTCTGCCTCTTTCCTCACCTTTGATCTATGACTAACTGGCTACCTTTGAATATCTCTGCTCTACTGTAACTACTCTGCCTCACAAACCCTTTTGTGGAGCAAATTTGCTCCAGCAGTGTGTGCACAATATGTGTCTTTTAGATTTCTCATCAGAGCCATATCTTGGGCCATTAGGAATAAACTTTGCTGGCTTGCTTCTAATTTGAGATTTGATTTCTTAAATGCTAACAAATTAAAAAAAGAAAAAAGCAGAAAAAAAAAGCAGTCATGCTGTGACATGTGAATGGAACAGGAGCTATGGACTGGGAAAAATATCCTCTGACTAGAAAAGATCTTTGAAGAGAGAAAATAAATTCCCTATGGAAAGATCAAAGCACATGAAGTTAATGGATTATGACAAGGTAAGAAAATATCTGGAGAAAATAGGTTCAAACATAAAAGAGGGAAATAGGAAAGAGTGGGGTAATAGGAAAAAAAAAGAGGGAAATAGGAAAGAGAATAGTTAGATGACTAGCTAAGTACTTGAGATTATGTGTTGTTGCTAAAGGGCTATTAGTGGGAATAGGGATTTTTTCCTCATGTCTAGTGCAGCCTCCACTTACGTGGTGTCGAGGTAGCCTTGGAGTTGCAGTCCTAAATTTCTCCTCTATTGCAGTGCTGTGCACTGGTGACTACAATCTACTGAACCCTGTACTGCAAACCGACCCTCTCATGCTGACACAAGAATGATGTAATTGCAATAACCCTTAAAGTCACTTTAATAGTCTGAGTAGGTCCTGCTAGGGTCAAAAATATATGGAGTTTATCACAGAAAAAAAAGGCATCTGGTGAGCTGGGAAATGTTCATGGGTGTAGAGCTCTAGAAGAACTTTTGTTCAGGTTACTGTTACCAAAGACCATCTGCTGTAGGTATCTGTGTGCCTTCTGCACTGCTGCAGCATTTGATGCCTCACAATCATATAGAAACAGAGAACTAAAGCTGAGGTACAAAGACCCTCAAAGATCTCCCTCTCAGTGACATGCACATCGCTGGGGATCAGAAGTTTGAAATGCCTCTCAGGAAGCTGGGATCAGGTGACTCTGTCCAAGGCTATGCTGGGCTTCTGTGGCAGAGCAGAAGCCAGCACTCACTTCTCCCATTTGGACATCCATCCTTCCTTGGGGCTCACCACAAAGGAAGAGTCCCAAGGGAATTGTGCCAGTGCTTTACATGCATGAGGAGGTTCACCTGCACTAACTACAAAGTAAGTACTGGATCTACTGAGGGGCTCAGCCACACATCTGTAGGTGTGGCTCCTCACCTCTCTGGTTTATTTCTCTGTATATTTGAGCAGCTGCATCTCCATAAACCTGCTGGTTGTTTCCTGGATGGACACTGATGTAGGCATTGAGAGAGAACCTGATATCTGTGCCTTTCCTTCTTAGCAACACCTGCTTGCCCTCTGTCTTGGGTCAGTTCCTCACTTGCCTTTTTAAGAAACAACCTGTCCCTCTTGTCTTTCTGCCTGCAAAAGTTTTTTTTATCTTGATAAAGACAGTAGATCTGTATAGTGACCAGAAGGAAGAGAAGTCTGCCTGTGTGGGTAACCTCTGTATTAGTGATCTGATGGAGAGCTGAGCAATACTGAAGTGCATTTAGTGCTCTGCCTGTGACTGTGTGCTGTGAGGGTGGTGTTATTACCAGATGGGGTGAAAGAGGGATTAAGGCCCTGGTAAATCCTTGTCTCCCAGCCCTCTCTCCTCATTAATGCTGCCTGTGCTTTGCATGTGCTCCTGTGCTGTTCCAAGAAGTGGCTAAACTGATGGGGGATCTGTGTTGCTTCCAGCTCACAGGCAACTTCAAATTAGATATAGTTCACTTAATTAAAAATAAAATTGTAAACCCTTCTTTTTGTTAGACAGTTTCACTTTAAACTAGAA
>JAWWLV010000011.1:24694024-24708906 GCA_035041135.1 Platyrinchus mystaceus | reverse complement strand
ATTAGATATAGTTCACTTAATTAAAAATAAAATTGTAAACCCTTCTTTTTGTTAGACAGTTTCACTTTAAACTAGAATTTTTTTCTCCTTGTTTTAAAGCAACTGCAAAAGCAATAGTCTCTCTTGACTGTCCCTTTGACAAGAAGGAATTATGTAAAGGAATAGATTCCAGTGGGTGCATAGTCCAGAAGGAATGGAGCAATATGAGTACAAAATTCAGTTATTAATAGCAAAGCATTGCCATTTTCTATTCTCTTAAGGTCTTGTGTAGTTCAGTGTAGTATAGACCAAAAACCAAAAAGTTATGGGAAATAGATGCTGCAATTTGATCAGAAATGTTACTACTCTAGAAATGAGAGGATAAGAGACCTTGAGCTAAATATTTGACATTCAGAATTCTAGATAGTAGGATGCCAGCCAAATTTCAGTGGAGTAACTGGAGGGCTGCCACTGGGTGACTTAGGCAGTATGTCAAGAACTGTTAGAGTATTGAGGCCCTTGCCAGCTCTCAGTGTGAGCACATGATGCTCCCACCTTTTCTATGAGAATGGGTCTGGTTTAATCCTTTCTGTGTCATGAGAAAATTGTGCACTTTATGTCTGGCACCACTGTAGGGTTTTTTTGGTTAGGTTTTTTTGGTTTGTTTTTTTTTTTTTTTTTAACCATCCCATCTTAGTTCAGCAGCTAAGTTTATATACCAGTCTTAAAATTTCAGTTTTCAACCTTTACTTTATCATGTTCCACTTGTGCAAAGCAGTAATCCCAGTGGTGCCTTTTGGCACATATTGTTCATGCCAGGCCCAGAGCTACTGACCTGCTCTGTGCAGTGAAAAGAAGTTGTACTCCCAAAGGTCATTCCTGGGTACAAAAGTGCAGTGACTCCTTCTCTTCCATCTCCTTCTGTTTCACAAAGCTGTGCATGGCTTTTCTTTTGTATATTGTCAATGTTACCATCAATCATTTCCATCTCAGTGTTGAGGTGTGGAAGATGACAGCACAGAAGAAGACATTGCTGCAGTAGGGTACTCCTGTGAGATGATGCTGGCAGCACATGCAATTGGCCACATTGATTTCTTCTCTTTTCATAGCTTGGAAGAAAACATATGGAATTAGTAAGCAACAGAACCTCAGTTTTCATTTGAGAAAGGAAATAGAGAATGATTCATTCTAAAACCATACGCTCCAAAGGAGGAAGATTTGAATTATTAACAGCAGATCTAAACATGATGGGTGCTGACACCTTCATCTCTTTTATTTTTACTGCCATGGATTTTCTTCACATGCAGTGAGAGAATTTACACTACAGGAACTGTTAATGGTTTCACGCTTCCTACCCATTTTTAGCTGCCTAATTTATGGAAAGCCATTACTAGGTGAGTCACTACTTTCACAGGATTAATGTGGCTGAGATAGAGCTTTGGGTGTTCCTTTAATTTCTGTATTTTCTTGAAAGGAACATCAAATCCACATTAAAACTCTTAGTGTTTGGTATAACAGTAGATTTCAGAGTCTCTGTTCTACTTGATCACGTACAAATATTGCAAGAGATGCTCCCTGTCCCTATAAGCTAACAGGCTAAACAAACAAGACAGACACTTATCTGCATTCTAGATACTATGAGTTGGGGTTTCTTATTGGTCAGAATTTGTGCCCAATTGGATGGAAGTTAAATATTTCCAAGGATTGCAAACAAGCAATACTGGGAATCTCACTGCAAATCTTACTATAAAAAACTTATTGCAGAAGCACATTTACTCTCTTGTTGATCTTAGGAGATTTTGCTTAGACATTCACAGGTTAAAAAATATAACATCCAACCCTGAGTGTCAGTGTTTGCCCCCTAATGATAAATGAACAATGGGTTAAAATACATTTTGGGCTGTCTTTTTCATGTAACAGGAAGAAATGCAGTGTGTAAAATACTCAAGCACTGACTAAGGTAGAGATTTCATAGCCAATACTCTTTGTAATAAATACCTCCAAAATATTTATTCACTTTCAAGAATGAATTCCAGAAGACAGTAACTGATAAAATTTAAAGGAAATTTTGATTTGATTTTTAAAGCTAATTTACTCTTCTATAAATCTCTAAAGTTATCACAAAATTACTTATTATGAGCCTTTCACTGAATTAAAAGCTTTTAAACATCTATGTAGGCATTTTCTGCTACAGATTTTCTGTACAGGTGCCGCTCCAGAGGCTGGTTGTTTCATTTCTTTGTAGGTTTCTTAGGGAAGGATCCCACATCTTGCTGCACAGCACATAAAAGGTGACATAACTATCCACCTTCGGCTTTCTTTTGCCTTGCTGGGAAGTCTGTTGTGTGTGTGAGTCAGTGTGGACCTGTGGCTGGGTTATTTTTGAACTGCTGTCCTAAAGAAATTATCATTTTTGGGTGCTATCTGCAGGGAATAATGAATGAACAATCACTAGTTCTCACTCTTTGTTTTCCACTGCAGAGTTTGTGGGGCATGAAACTGAAGAAAAGATGTTACAAGTAATTTATTGCTCAGAGTTCTTTTTCTTTCCCCAGTTTCTTTTTTTTCACACCAATTACTCTGACTTAAGAAATTACAAAGCTCTTCATAATACTGCTTGAAGATTGGTATGTTTGCTTTATAAATTCTTAGGCAGATCTTCAGCTGCTACAAAGGGAAGTGACTCTGAAGCCACAACTTTTTTTTTTTTTCAATTAAAGGTCTCTTGTATATGAGCTATCCACTTTTATTTTTCCCCTAGGGATTTTAAAATGCTTGAAATATTCTAAAAACAAAAGGAAAAAATACAGTAGTGACTGATATTCATAAGGTTGGGAGACAGGAAGTTACCAGCGGGTCATTAAATGCTGTTACAGAAACTAAATATAGATTGCATTAATCAATTGGTGTATGTCCATGTCGTCATGTGTACCCCCAAGTGTACACTTTTGAAAGAGGTGTTAGAATGTAAATTCCAAATTACCCTTGAAATCTGTCATCAAACTGAACACAAGAGCATCTACTTGCCTACATTACTTCTTAACCAGTAAAACATACTTCAGCTCCAGTTTTACAGTGTGTGTCTGTGGTGGAGATGGAAGACCATTTGCACTGACTTTTATAAGAAGATTCAAAGTACTGTGAGTATATAGAATTGGACTGTTCCATCATGCTCTTCCCAGTAGGATTTTTCTTAATGGGAATGTGTTTGGACTACATATTATTATTTACTGGCAATACATCTGGATTTTCAGGCAAGTATTTTTAATTTTTTTCTGAACTGAAATCAATATGAACATTTGTGGTGCATGCTTTTATTTGTACTTTCAAAACACCCCACATTTTTCATGTTGTTAATTTATTCATGGCAGTTGAGTGATTGAGTGCAGAAAAAAGAAGAAAAGCATCAGCACTGTTTGAAAGCTGAATGACTGCCTGCATGAATGCCTGCATGAATGATTTCTTACACTACTTCTCCATAAAATGAACAGTGTCGTCCATGGACAGCCACTGACATGACTGAGACATAACTGAATAACAGCAGCAAAACCAGAGAGAGGTGTCTACATGCAAGGCTTTTAAATGGTGCTGGCTTTGGCCTTTCCAAGGAAACACAGTTTGTGTGATTACCTTTTTTCCATTCTGCTAAACTTGATAGAGTGGTGAAGACCTCATAGATACAAATTCCTAAAAGCTGGGGGAGATCAGCAGCCAGGTGGAGATGAGGCCCCACTTATTGGTGCCAGCTGAGGAAAAGTCGGTAGGAGAAGCTGTGGAGGTTTTTGTTATTGCAGTTGGCTGTGCACAGGGATGGTTGGGACCTCACCACACTGACTGCTCCGACACTCACTGCAAGGAGAAAGGATGGGGAAAAGCAAGTGGATGTGACAGGAACTGAAAGTGTTACAGGTTAGCAAGCCTTGCAATACGGTAAGGGAGGTCAGCTGGAGGTATTCTGGTGACTGGGGAGGGATGGAGCAATTTTGGATATGAAATCAGGCCTTATTGGTTTAGTTTCTCTTGGGACAGTTCATAATACAGTCTGCAAAGGTTGCTCTTTGCTGACAATTTTAATACCATAAACCAGGGAATAAATGGAGTAGTTCTGAATGTTGCTGATGTTTTAGACCAGTAGAAGGGTTAAGGCTCAATATCAACAAAAACTCTTTAGGGACCCTAACCACAAAAAAAAGCAGAAATTGGATATAAAGTGAAGAACTATGATAATATACCGTAAGTGTTTGTTCTACAAATAAATAAGCCAGTGGATTGAATATTTGTCCTGCTTTGAAGCATTTCATTTCCAAGCAAACTAACATACAAATTATAAAGATAAAGCAAGCCATTATTAATACAGTTCTTTTAGCACCCTTACTGAGATCTATGTTTCATTCTGTAGCACAGAGAAATTTGTGAGTCCAGTGCACAAATGAATCAAGCAAAAATGTTCTTTCCTTTTGGGCATTGACTGTTGCCTCCAGTTGCACCAGAGGACACCTAAAGCTGTAAAACGGAGCTATACTCTACTATTAAAAACCCCTTAGACATTGCCTGATACACTGAGGAGTTGTGACAGTAATATTTTACTATAATTGCTTTCTTAAGATGAAGACCTGAAGTTGCTGTCATTTTTGGTCTATTAGTTAAACCAAATACATGTGATTCAGACATATCCTCTGACAGAATGCCTTGAATTTACATGATTAGAAAGCTCTTCAGATTAAATGCAACTCATCGAGGCATTTCTAACAAGTAAAATACCTGTGTCAAATTAGCCCCTTTTCCTTTACAGTGATAGGAGAGTAATCTTACTGAATTCAAGCAAAATCTCTGAGCTACCTGCACATCAGGTGGGTAGTTACATAATGTCTGTAATTAGTTCCAAATGTAAAACTCCATGTGCAAAACTAAAAGCTGAGTTGAAGTTCTTTCAAAAAAACAAACAAAACCCCCCAACCAAACAAACAAAAAAACCCCTAAAACAACCTCCTCCAAACCCCCCTCCCCCCAACCAAACCAAAACAACAAGGAAAAAAAAACCAATACAAAGTGGTACTTCAAACTTCTGAAAAACAGGCTTTTTCACAAAATTAGGCCCTTCAAATCTATTGAATCTCATTAAATGTTAGAATCTTAGTAAGAAAAAAATGCTTAGCAGAAAGCGTTAGAGGGTTCTTTATTGTTGTATTGTTTAGGAAGGCTGTTTATAGAAGTAAGGTGCAGGTTCTCTGGAAAGTTGCCATAAAACATAGTTATGTGGTATGAGGACATCAATAACCACTTACAGACTGTTCTCTTGTGCTGGTTTGAAGCTCCTTACAGAAGCTCTGCTGTTAATCCACATATGCACAGATGGTGCATTACATCTAATGGCTGCTGGTAGGCATGTAAATGCAATATGATGGTTGCAACTAGTAAGAACTTGCATTTATTTTTAAAAAGTTGTGGTACTATGCAGTAACTCAGCTGTCCTGGTATTTGTGAGGCCCTAATTCTGCAGGAAACTTACTGAAGAGAAACTGTGAATTTGGTAGAACTTCACCCAAAGATGATTATAGCAGAATACAAGAGTGGAGTAACTCCTAAAAGATTTGAGAATCTCTTGTCAGTGTTTAGTGACTATATAAACAGTATAGGAGCAAAATAAACCCCTGAAAATTAGCAATGCTCCAGAAGGTGAGACTGTTAACAAAATTATTTCTTCTGCGAATTACAGATTGTATTTAATTTACAGGCATAACTTGGATGTAGCAGTGTGGAGAGATTACCATAATCACCAGATATATACTTTATCTGATATTGACTTACCAGTCATCGATAAAAAACAAATTAATTCAGGTAGAAGTTGAGTTTTTTTTCAAATGAACTGCAGCTTGAAGCACACACTAAGGCCAAAATGTCATTAAATGACTTATTGTGTTGTGTAGCTACATTGTTTCATAGTTTAGTTTCTTAAACCATTACAAGTTTTTTGAATCATATCAAGGATTAGTTTGTTGATGTTCCAGTTTTTTATTTGAAATTTAGCCTTCATTTAACCATTTAAATTGTTAACCTACTAATCTTAGACCAGTATGTTTTTGTTTTCTGGACTGGAGAATAATCTGATGTCAAGCATCTCTCCCTGAGCCCTGATGGTCATGTACACTCATGTGTACACATTTGTGGAATTACTTCAGGCTCTTAAGCAGCATAACAAAGTCTTGTGTTAGTAACTTTTATGATTTTGAAGTGCATCAATACTCACCGTTTGCTATTTCTTTAACTTTTTGATTTGGAATTGCCTGTGAGAAGTCTGAGCATCTAACAGGGGGTTTTTGTAATAATGTGAAAGTAATCTCAGCACTGCTATTCAGTGTATTACTCACAAGCTGATAGTTGTTTTTACTTGAAATCTGGAAAAATGGAAATGTGGTCTGTTCATTTAGGATGTATTAATTCTGGATTTTTTTTCTTCCATTTGAACTCTGGAATCAGACTTCAAAATCTGTTTTCCCAATAACACTGTAGTTTGTCTTTCTCATAATATTTGTCTCAGCTTATTTAAATATTCAAAGACAGCAGGTACTGCAAATTTCAATATTTTTATGAGTATATTATTAAATTATTTTTAACAAGTTAGTGCTAATTAAGACTAGGAAACTGAATCAACCCAGTTATAAAGAGAACAGGTTAAAATGTACTTTGTGAAAGATCTCATAGACACTTCTCCAGAGCGGGTTTGGTTTCTGCCAAACTCTAGGAAGGAAAACACTTCTGTTCATTTCTGTACTCAGTTTCTCTGGGGATATTCAGCTGGTCTAGGTCTTTATGGATAACTTGAAGAGCTTCCTTCTAAGGTTTTCATGCAGGCACCAAGATTCTTCATACTCACGAGTCACAGCTCTTTCTTTTCTAGATACTGTGGTGTCTCAGCTGATTTATGACTGAGAGGTCTATGCTGCAGATAAGCTTTGGGCAGTCCTCCTTAGGGACCCTACCACTAAGTCCTGCAAAGCATACTGCAAGGATTAATGCCTCTGTCTGGTGCCCTGGGAGTTTTTCTTGAGTTAACAGTGATAAATGAACCATCAAAATGGCTGATACAAATACTGCTGGGGAAAGAATCAGACAAGGCTGAGGCAGACAAACCTGTATCAGATCTGAAGTAGAAGTGAGTCCTCCCTGGAGATAAGGGAGTGGTCCAGATAAACTCCTGAGTCTTTTGTCAGATAAATTTTCTCTTTTCCATTATTCTTTTAAAAGGGAAAAAAAAAGAAAACTAAAACTTCAGTCAGAAGGAAGCCTGGTTTTGAGATACACTCCCAATTATGTCAAAATCTGTTGCTTACGTTGGGAACTGACTGACCTTGTGTGGTTCCCAAAATTTTTTACTATCAGTCCAAAGCACAAGGATTTCATATTACCATCTAAATAAAATCTAATTTAGTTAATGGTTAATTAACTTTAAGGGAATACCCTATTGGTGTAGAATAGTTAGTGCCATATGTCACCTTTGCATCTAACATACAGCAGTGTTCTTTGTAGCCTCACACATCTATCTGTGAGAATTATAAGGCATGACTTACAATTATATCTTTTTAAAGCACTTACAATATATTAAGTTTTGCTGCATTCAGTGACCACTTTGGTTTTCTGGAAGCACAATGGCTATAGGCTGTGCATTGTCAGGTCACTAATCTCCATCCTGCACTCAGCCCATCAGCCACATGAGAGTGACTCATTCTCTGCAAACCTCCTGTTGCTTAGTAGCTGTTTGTAATGTGAAAAAGAGTAGCGAAAGTAGTGGTGAGGTAAGAGGAAAAGGGCTGGGAGGCAGAGTGCTCCTGGCCACCTAAAAGGAACTTATGAATGAGGGCATTATTTGACCATCTAATTGGGGAGAAATTTTTCTGTTTCCTCACAGGTCCAAGGCACATGAATTTACATGTTCTGCTGCTCCTTATTGTCACCAGTATCTAGGAAAGTTACTGGTGTGTGGGCCTTTATTGTGTGCATTTATTTACTTAACACCGTGGTACCACTTTCTCTTTTAAAATACCACTTGGTTACCAAGGGAACTGGTTACAGCCCTGCACACTTTCCCTCTGCTTGGCATGTGTGCCATACACAAGGTTCCCAGTAGTGTTCCCGGAACTGGATGTCTGAGCCTGTAGTGCCAAGACAGCACTGCACCGGCACGATGGCTCAAATGCAGAAGGACAGAGGAGCTAAAAGGAATTGTAATAAAAAAGTAATAGCTCTATCAGTGCACTGAATCTTGCTATAGGTAGGCTGAATTTATTGTGGACAGGTGGATTTAATTTCCAGTATTTAGTTGGGGTAGCTGTAGAAAGTTATTTAGCTTTTTTATGGAAACAAAATGCATGAATAACATTGCTTATAACCTCAAGTTAGAATCCGAATTGTAATAGCAGGAGGCAATACTTTGCCCTTCAAGGGATAAAACACTGAGGGAAAGACTGAGAGAGCTGGAAGAGTAGCTTTGAGGGCAGGGAATGCTATGGGAATGCTTCAGGGATCTGACTTCTCTTTTTTTATATAAACTGGACTTCGTGGATGATTGTAAATGCGTTGCTTTGTCTCAACTAAGATTCTCACCTGTTCTTCTTCTCACTTGAAAAACATATGGACAGTTCAAATTTTTATTCTTTGACTTTTAAAGCATAACAGGTTTAAATCTCAAACATTTCTTCTCAGTCCTAATGACTTTTTTGATTTCAAAAAAAGACATGAGGAACTAGTGGTTACTTTTGAAGTATTGTAAAAAACATTAACTTCCAAGTTTCAGATGAATGCTAAGCAAAATAGCAATACTCAGCAGATATGAAGGAGAGAGTTTCCATTTATCTGGAGAACCCTAAGGGCTGCTTATAGTGGTGCAACTCACAACAATTGTCAGCGAAATTCTAAGCATTTTCACAAACAGCAAAAGGCACTCTCTTGAGTGTAACAAGACTAAAAGATAGAACAGGATAAACTGGTCTTTACTAAATTATTAGACGTTTGTGGATTTAGTTGGGGTGAAAAAAAGCAAAATTAAAGTTCGTTTTCTGGACTGTAGCATTTTGCAAATATACAGGTGTGCACAACATTGATTTAAATACCTCAAATACAGTAGAAAATCAGATGCCACATCTCAGCCTCAGCATTGATCCACAGAGTATACCTGTGAGCTTCTGCAAACACACCAAGGGTTCTGGAATTGTGATCTAAACATGGGTCTTTATGTAAACCAAAGATGGTCATTCAGAAATATCAGAGTTTTCAGAGAAAGGCAGATGGTAAGATAAAGGTGGGAGCATAGCCTAAGGAGAAGCTACAAGGCTCTTGATGATCCTATGAAGATGGGGAGTTCAGGAGAGATGATGGTGATGATATAGACAAATCTTACTTTACGCATTTGTGTGATTTTCTGTTAGTATTTAATGAATTTACATCACTTTGCCAAGTGACTTATTTGGCAGAATAGTCTCAAAGATCTTCTTTAAAAGGTCTTTAAAACTCTGGTTTTGTTGTATTCAAAATGTTCTAGTGTTTTATTTTTTTTCATTCAATGAGAACTTGAAATGAGAAGTTTCCCTTTATTGCTTTAATGCATTTGATTGGTTAAATAGAATCTAGTTTCATTAACTGATGGATGTTGAAACTGGGGAGAAAATACATTGTGTGTGAATCATAACACTGTGGGAAGGTGGAGCACCTGTGATAAGGATACAGTCACTTGTAAATGTTTATGCTGTGTTTCATGGAAACTCTTCCAGAAGTGAATAGGACACTTAGTGAGAAATAAGGATGAAAGTTTGGCTTTCTCTACAAATAATTCTGCTGTTCTCTAACACCTGCACTGCTGTTTAAGTAATGAATAGTTGGGATAAAATATTCACTGCAGTTCTCTTGGCCAAGTAGTTAGAGAAGATTTAAGCTTAATAAGCCTCCTGATAATTAAGCTCTCTCTATAAGTTTATATATATATTAAGTATATATAAGTATATATACATTAAGCTCTGATATAAGTAAGTATAAATACCCTATAAAGTTTAGTTGTGATGAAACAGCCACTGACTAGCAGTGGCATATATATATAGCAAGGCTACAAAAATGTTTTACTGCTGATGGAAATGTGACTTTCAGCTCTTTTGTTGTTACTGTCTCTTCTTTTTAAAAAATAATAAAAAAAATAAAAACTAAGAGCATGTTAATAGTTGATTTCCTTCTAAGTACAACAAGAGTGCTGGAAAATAATTTATAGGCAAATGGAAAGCCCCCAAGCCTCCTAGGTTTTAATTTGAGTCTTTTAAAGACAGGCACAGAAAACATCCTTGATCCCAAAAATATTACTTAAAAGCATGGAAAGCATATGAATCTTAGCATTCTTCTGAGAGTCTTCACTGCTTCTCTGTATCAGAGGTAACTTTTAACTGACTACAACCAGCGACAAATTATAGCAGTTTCTTCTACATCAGCACATGAGTCTGTGAGTAGGGGATGGCTGAGTCAAACTCTACCCTGATCTTTCCCTCCCACTCCCTGCCCAGCTACTGCCTGTTTATCCCTTAGGGTATATCCCATGAAACTGGAAGCCTACACAGAAAATTAGAAATAGTGGATGCTCTTACTTATCTGCATGAGAAACACAGGCCACGTCTGCCCATAACGTACCACATCAGCATGAACATCCAGTACAGCAGCTCCTGTTCAAGGACTTCGCTCAAAGCTGGCCATTTCCACTCAACTGTGTCCTTAGGGATTGCTCTGGAGGTTGGAAAGAGAGGTTTGTGAATCTGGAATATCTGGCAGATCAGGATGTTTAACATCACTGGGCTTGTTCAAATGTACTCTCGCTTTAGAGTTCTGAATTTTTGAAACATTTCTCTAGCAACATGTCTGGTATTTGTCTCTTTGCCCTACAGTTTGTCTTTAAGACATATTGTATTCCTTCTTTATCTTCCAAGAAGATACTGACTACACTTTCAGTGTATTTATTGTTCTGTTCTTGTTTCAGACATATCACTAAGGCACTGGGTACAGCTTTGTTCTGTTAGGCTTCCTCTCTCCCACAGCCTCGTACACTTTGGTGATTTCTGCTTTAATCCAGTGTTGTGTGTATGCAATCAGTTTTCTCTTTCCCTAATTTCAGACTGGTAACTTAGTGGAAGAAAAATAAAGGTGTTGTGTTACTGAGGGTTTGATTTCCCTGCTGAATCTCTTCTTGGTTTGTTTTGGTTTGTTAGGTGTTTGTCATTCTTGGGTTGGTTTTTGTGTGTATGTATTCTTATGCCCAGTAAAACTAAACTAAAACTCCTTTAATAAAGTTTTGTAGGGAGAAAAATGCAACTCTTCCTGTACTGGTCAGTCTTTGTGATATTTTTCCAGGTGTGTAAGCTCAGTGTGCAACACAGAGCTCTAGCAACTGGAGAAAGGTTGCTACCAATGCACCTTGCAAAGTCAAGAGCTCTCGGGGATGCAGTTGAAAAAACCACATCAGCTCAGGTGGGCTGCATTAAGATAAAAACACACAGGTCTAATGGAGCATAAGAAACTTTGGTAAGAGAAAATTCTGGTATTTATTTTGTAGCAGTATGTCCATTTACCTACACTAGGTTTAATCTATATGGAACTGGCTTGAAATGGTAACCTTTTGAGACAAAATCAGATCACAGAACTGATCTTTGAGGCAGTTTTATTGCCTTTAGCCCACATCATAACCTGGATACTCAAGGTTAACAGATTGAAAAGCATAAAAAAAAATTAAAAAGGAAAAAAAAGAAAAAAGCTTGTATTCTTTCAGCTAATGAAAAGAAATTACTAAAAGAGCCTTAAACCTGCCAATTATGAAATCTTGTAAGAAGGGATAGAAGGTGGAGTCAATGCTACCTAGGAACTAAGGATAACACTTCCTTTTAAAAATTGACTTTTAGTGCAATACAATGTTTTAGTATTTTTCTGTATAGACATTTCACTGAAGATATTTTTTAGCTATTAATTATTATGAATATTTCACATAAAGGATTTTCACATTTTTTACTAAACTAATTTCTATCTGAAAGCAGCCTGATGCAAATTATGAATTGAAATAAGCAAAATTTAGAAACCAATAAATTACATTTGTTTCTTTTTACAATATGTTAATGTCAATATAAATATTAAGACTTTTTTATTATTACTTACAACTGTATTTGCTTTCATTCTCTAATTAAAAAAAACCCTCAATTTAGTGTAAAGATTACAGTTAGTTTCAAATCAGCAAATAATGAGAATTAACCCCTTTTATGGGGTATGTAGATTTGCAGTCCTTGTAGCTGTGAAAAACATCTGTAATTTGCTGCGAGATTACGCAGATCTGTGGCTAATCTAATGCAGAGGTTTGTCAGGGGCAAAGTCCCCTGTGATCTGGCAGTAGGTGAGCAGAGGTCTCACGAGGTGCTGTGGGGCTGCCCCACGAGTGAACCAGCTCCAGTGGGTGCTCAGTAACAGGGAGCTCTTCCTTCCTTCTTGCAGTTTGTCCCAGAGAGACCTAATTTGCTGCTCTGACCCCTGGGAAGAGATGGGGAACTCTCTTCACTGCTTTTGGAGAGACAAGTGCTATGATGTAAAAAATAAAGCCCATATCACAGTGTGTTAGAGCAGAGATTTTGTTAGTCTGGGTCAACACAGTTCCTAAGTGCAGTTTAAGTGGCAGACTGAACTCTTTTAAGTGGGGCAGATGGCTGTCTTCCTTACTGATTCCATACTATTTTGTTAAACCTTCCTTTGTCCAGTTAGATGTGAAGATGAGACTGGTCACCTGGGATCTAAAGGCATGGCAGAACTGGTTTGTGTGTGCAGGTGGTTTTCTGAATCAGTGATCACTTAACAGTGGGGCACGTTAGATCTTTGGCTTCTGTAATGGAGCTCTGAAGTTTTAATTTGTGAATATAAAATGAGAACACTGACACCCTCAGTCATCTAACCCTTAATCATCTTTCAAGTAAATCTGTGGACTACTCTGCAAAACATGAGCAGTGGTTAACACATGAAGCAATATCCCTGCATTGAGCTGACTTTATCTTAAGCCACAGACTTTGCAAAAGATGACAGCAAGGGGAAAGAAGGATATGTAGTGTTGGTATTTCAGAAAAGGAATCCTGCCTTGTGTTACTTTTCTGACTAGCTGAAATCCCACCTGAGTCTCCACAACTGGTTGGTCTGAAGGCTAAAATTTAGAGAAATTATGGAAATAATGTAACTCTTTCTGGAAAATTCTTATGTTTGTCACAAAAATAATCTGGCTGGACTAGTTGGCATGATTCAGAATTCAGGTGTTTGTGGCTTTGTAAGCAATATTCATTTGGCTTGAATAGAAGATACTGAAGAAGGTAAATCAGTCATTACTAACTTAACAAATGTTGATCAAACTAAAGATGGTGTCTTAAGGTTCCTCTCTTTTTCCTTTTTTCACATATTTAGCACATCAGATGGTTAATGCAGTCATAATAAACTGGTGGGAATATTTAACTAAATGTGTTCCCAGGACATTGAATGTAGAGTATTATTCTTTGGCTGGTGATCAGAGTAAATATTTGGTAATAAGGGAGAGTCCTTGTAGAATATTGTTGGTAGTACATGAAAATCGCATTTGGGAACAGAAATGTGTTCAAAGCAGAACCTTCTTCACAAAATTAAGACACCTCAAATGCTAATTCCTTTGATACGTGGGGTTTTTTCCTACCACCAATTCACTATTACTCATTGCTACTCAATTATTACAAATAGCATGAGAAATCATTTGAAATTTGATAGTTACAGAATAGAATGAGCCTAAGTTTAAGTCTGTAGCCATCTACTTGTCAATAGTCACATTTTTACTGAACACTGAAGTGCTCAGATAGAACACTGAAAAGCACAGTTAAGAACAACATCTCTGTTCAAGCAGTGATGCTTCCCTTGTAGTGAAGGAAGCCTGTTTGCTCTTTTTGGGAGGCAATTCTGCTCCCTCTGTGAGGTCTGAGGGCTGAAAACATCTTTCTGTAGTCTGAAAATCCCTCCAGCCCCAGTATGCAAATACCTACTAGCCCAGCAGTGATACTCACCTGTCAATAAGCTAATTATCTTTTCAGCCTAACCAATTTTATGATATCACAGCTTTCTTTACTCTTATTGAACAGCTATTTTTTATACTCCTGTGAAAGTGAGATTAGTAGAATGAAAACAAGGATAGACTCAGCCTATTAAAATAGGCTAGTTAATAACCGAAGGGAGGAAGATGAGCTAGAAACCTGAAATATATACAATTATGTGGGCAACTGAACTAAAAAGCACATTCTCTTCCTGGGTGCATCTGTCTTGGAACTGGGAGGTCATGCTCTCTAGCCAGGGTTGTCTTTTGAAAAGTCCTCTCACCTTGCAGGCAGAGAACATCATTATCTACTTGTAAGAAGGATGAGAACCAAATTCTGAAGAAAATTTATTTTAAGTTGGTGTTAGAAGTTTCCCTAAACCTTTCCTGACAGAATTAGTGCATAGTTTTGAAAGATTAACAGGACTTGCCGTTTGACACTATCCCATTTCACTATGGCAAGGGTCGTCAAACTACGGCCCGCAGGCCGGACCGGCCCGAGCCGCCCCTAATCCGACCCGCCCCACCCCCTGCCGGGGGTTGGGAGTGGAAACCAAGCAGCCCCGTCCTCCTCCTCCTCCTCCTCCTCTGCGATGCGCGGCGGGCGAGAGGCGGGGCCGTCTCCTCTGCCGGGCAAACAGTGTCGGCAGCCTCTCAACTTGGGCAAATCGCCAGAGCCCCGGTGGCAAAGTCCCTTCAGTCCCTTCTGGCCCCCCCTCCGGACTGCACGGCCGGGCTGAGGAGGGGGGCAGCGGCATCAGCGAGGTGGGCGGCTCCCCTGTCTCTCCCTCCCTCCCTCCAGCTC
>JAWWLV010000011.1:24675946-24693924 GCA_035041135.1 Platyrinchus mystaceus | reverse complement strand
AAATAAAATATGTGCAGTTTGCATAGGAATTCATTCATTTTTTTCCAAACTATAGTTCAGCCCCCCACAGTGTCTGAGGGCCAGGGAACCAGCCCCCTGTTTGAAAAGTTTGGGGACCCCTGCACTATGGGAAAACCAAAGTATTTGGTAAGAGGTGCTGGGATGGATAGCTAAGGTCTCTTGATTTCAAGACTCAAACACAAACATGACTGTCCACACACAACTGTGGTAGGCACATGCTGTTAAGTTTGCACAGTTAAGCACTCAAGTCTGGAAGGCCCAGAATCTTAAGTAGCAAAGGTATCAATTTCTTTGAGAGATTGCATGTGAGTAGGCTAGCACAGAATTTTACTCTGCCCAATTCAGTTAGACTAGATTTTGGTAGGACTGTGGCAAACCTCATATAGCCAAACTGATTGTTAAGAAAGCTTTTTTGCTAGTGCTGGCTAAACTGAGCCACTACAGAAATAAAACCACATGGGGTAGAATCAGATTAACAGAAAACTGGGAACTAGCAAATTCCTCCAGAACGCAGAAGACTCTAAGTATTATCAGGAAAAGTCCCCTTTGCAAATTATCAGTGGGAAAATTGGTTTAGCTGTTGCTGCATAGGAATAAACAAAGCAAGTTCAGAACTAACAGTGAACCCCAGGGCTACAGAGCTCCTTTATTTCCTTGGAGATGCTCCCTGCCTCAAAGCTTTCCACTGCATCTCAGTTCACAGATGAACACACTCTCGGCACCAGGGACAATTGGAGAGGGCTTTGTTTCTACAGCTACTCTTACGTCCAGGATCTCCACTGACATCCTTAGTGACTAAAAAAAAAGTATGAATTTGCATTTGTAGCTAATTTTAATAATTGTTTTAGAGTTAAATCTCAAGAGTACAAAGCTATGGAAGTGTTCTGATTTTACAGTTAAACAGGGGGTTTTTGGTGTATTTTTCAAATTTCTTTGAAACCAGAGACTGTCAAACTCCACTTACACAGTGAAGCCCAAATGGGTTAGATGCCTTTTGAAGGGGTCCACATGGAAGAATGGTGTCTTAAATATACACAAATTACAACAGTAAATATTTACTACATAAATATGATACGTGAACAGTAAAAAAAAAGGAAGACGAGCAGTAAAATTTTGTTTTATTTGAACAGCAGCGAAAGGGTTTGAGGAAAGAGAAGTCATACTGGGGTTCATAGAAAATTGCCTCCTTCATTTCACTTTTTGTAGGGATCATTAGTCAAATCTGCTGCTGCATTGATGCACATGCACTGCCCCTCCCCTAAGCTTTGCCAGCTGACACCAGCTAGAGCTGTCTGATGTAATTCTCACTTTGCTCATGCTATAAGCTTCAGCTGTGTTTCTCACTATCTAAGTCTGAGGGGAGAAAATAACTCTTGCTATCAGAAATAGGTTGTGAGCTTTCTCTCAAGGCAATAGTTGAAGAAGTGAGGAGCAGAAGGATGGCAATGAAAAGGGCTGGGCTGCTTTGCCACAGGCTTTCTGTGCCACTGAGCAAGTCACTTAATCTCCCTGTACCTGTTTCCCAGCCATATGAGGGATAATAGCTTTTCCTTAGCTTATTGCAGTGTTGTTAGGATAAAGACTTTGAAGGGATTAGGCCCTGTAGCTGGAGGCTTTAAAAAGCACTTTGGATAAAAGAAGATGCTGAAAGCAGCCATATGGGTCCCAATGTAAACTGTACCAAAGCCACAGTGGTGTCCTGGCATCCTCCCGGTGTTTGCATCGTGCATCTCCCTTCCCCAGCCTAATAAAATAATTTCTCCTGTGTTGCTCACACATATGAACAAAAATGAAAGTATGTGTGAGGCAGTTTCCCAAAATATTAGATACACAATCATCCTTAATGTTCTTTCAGCCAGTGCTGAAATGCAAAACAGTAACACTGGATATCTCCACTTCTACCTTAATTAGAGTTGAAGCTCCCTTTAACTGTCAGAGCTAAGTAGTAAATTGCTTCCAAAATAACCAGGTGAGATGACAAATCTCTTAGTCATGATTTTGACCTACTAGTTTCAGCCCCAACTAGAAGAACGGAGGATGTCTGAGTCAGCTGAGATCATTTTGCTGAATCACTAGGATAGTCCCTCAGTGTTTCTTCCAAGGTGGCTGCATAGAGACACAGGTCCAGCACCTGCTTTCCATCAGATGGCTCATGTGCTAATTGAGGCAAAATCTGACATTGTGGGGACTGAGGGTGTAACTAATGTTATATAAAGAACAACCCAGCTGCTGAGGCTCTGGGCAAGTGGTGCAGTTGTCCTGCAGTGACTGCACTTGGCACTCTCCCGGAGTTTACTCCAGTGCTCTGACATTGCTGAGTGGTTGCCATCTAAGACTATTTGCTAGGGATTTATACTCTTTTTCACCAACGATAATAGAATTTTGTTCCCCTTTCAAAATTAATTTGACCTATTCTTGGGAATGAAGATTCTCAACATCAATTTTTTTCCTTTTCCTAAAAATAAAAGTACAGAGGTCTGATGACTAGGGGGCCAGTGATGGAGCTTTTATATAGATTTTGCATTCTTTTGTAGGTCCCCAAAATCATGCCAGACTATGAGAAATTATATTTTAAAGTTGCGATGCTTCATGTATTTCAAAACTAAGCTTCTCCAACATAGTGCTAATGTTTTGCATAAATTTCTTTGACTAATGCTTCTGAGCAATTATAAGCTGATACAACATGGTACAGAGGCAATAATAGAAGAATTATGTAAATGTAGGAAGAACTATGCAAATGCAGGTTGGAATTTCATTCTAGAATTTTTGTACTAAGATATCACAGAGATTGTCTGTGCTTTCAAGTGATGTAGACCTTCAGTTCTTTTCTTTACTAGAAAAATTAGGTTCAAAGACAGACTCTTAATGGATGCCTGTGTGGGACTGGAGGCACATTGGCACACTCTTTTGGTGAGTGAGTGCTCTTCTGCTCACTGCTCTGACCCACAAGGCCATGAGTGAGGCAGCTGCTGTTACTGTGTAAGGAGAGCACAACTCCAGAGACACAAGGTTTGGAAAGCACAGCTCTGCATTGCAGGCAGCACATAGCTCTGGTTACTCCTGAATTAGATTTTATGTAATTAATTAAGATGGGTATGTTAATTGCAAGCTTGCTGTGCCTTAGCATAAAGATTGTCATCTCTCTTTGCTACTTACAGTAACTTCTGCTGGATGATCAGGGCAGCTGTAAAAACACACAGTTTTTCCCATCCGTTCCTCCCTTATGCAGAAAATGCCCCAGGAAATGCAATTGAAACCAAGTTAGATGGCAGCAAGGATGCTGGAAGAGAACAAACTAGAAAGTGTCTACTGTATGCCAAACCATTTTAAGGACAGATGGGTAGGGGCAAAAAAAAGATGACAGTTACTGGGTAGAAAAGGTACATGGCAGAACTTTTATCTCCTCCAAGAACACCTCTGCTGTGCTTACAGCAAACACATGCGGCAGGGAAAAACACTTCTCACCTGTTCCGTAGTCTCTAGGATGCCAACAGTGCACAGCTCAAGAGAGGAGCTCTCTTAACTTTTGTAGTAGTGTAAAAATTCTGCTTGTTTTGATTGGGAAAATGCCTGTTTACATCCTTAACTGCAAAGTTTTACAATTTCAATTTTAGCTCTGTTGTTGTACCAGGAACTTCCTTTGAAGTTGTTGATGCTCCAGGAAAATCTTTTTTTGCATTGTGTGTGATATACATTATCATCAGATTCTGATCCTTTGTGACAGCTCAGAATAAATCCTGTTGGGATGCTGGCCCATGGCCATCAGTGGAGTGATTCCATGGCAGGTGGCAGCAGCATCTGTTTTTTATGTTTTTAATAGGTGGGTCCTCAAATGATGAGCAAGTAGTGGACAGCTCCATTTCTTTTCTTTCAACTAAAGCTTGATAAGGACATTCTCACTCACAGTTAAAAAGTGAGGTGTAAGTTACAGCAGAGCTGCAGGTCTGCAAACAGCTGCTCCATCTCTGGGAGCCTCTGAGGGTCAGTGTTATCCACAGGGATCTCAGCCCTCAGGCGATGCTGGCAAACTGAATTTTGCAGCTTAAGGTACCTTTGGGGAACTACTTTAGTGCCCCTCAGCCCTTTGACAGTGTATTAATGAGGCCATAATTCCAGCAGCATTAATCAGACCTCAGGATGTAAAAGGGAATGATTCACAGAGAAACACTGTGTTCTCTCAGTCTGTCACTATGGGAAGGCATTGGTAATGCATGAGTGGGACTGGTGATGCTTTTCAGTTCACATGCTTAGGGATTTCCTCTGCAGCTTCAGCAAAGGTTTTATTTCTCTGCAGGAACAAGTGACAGTGGTCCCTTGAAAGGCTAGACAGGTTTCACAGGTTAAAGTGTGGGTGTGAAAAATGGTGTTTAGGCCAGCAGGGTGATTTGTCTGCACTAACTCACACTCTGAGTCAGACCAGGTCTGTTCTTGGATTTTAAGGAACCTTTGTTTTTTCTTTTGTTATAGAGCAAGCTGGGGAAAGCCAATGTTGATGCTTAAGAAAAGAGCTGATGTGCAGGAGATCAGGGCTCTGTTCACAGCATTGCTGCAAATATTCGTCCAGGGTCTATGGCAGATGCTCAAGCCTGGCCAGCTGCTCTGGTGGCATTTGGTGACCACCAATGCCAGAGATGACTCCCATGCTGTGTGCAATTCTCTCCCCATTTCCTCCTCTATTTCTTTCTCCTCTCCTTTTGTTTATCTTTACTTAGTTAACTTCCAACCAAACACAAGGAGCAGGGGAGTGCTTTACTCAGCACACTGAGAAGTAATGCAGGGTCACAGCCCTGGCTCCTACAGCATTAACACAAAATGCTAAATGTGTTTCCTTAGTGTGACATAAGCTCTGCCCTGCCAGTCAGGCCTGTGATCAGTTTGGCCATTGGCCTAACTTAGGGCAGATACTCTGAATTGTTTGCTGTTTTGAAAGGCAGCAAGGGAGGGGAAGAGTTTGATATAATCCTATTAAGAAACAGTGTAAACACTGATTGTGGTATGAGAAGGAATTGAACAGGAGGGTTGTGATCCAGGAACGGAAAACATGGGTTGAAACAATGGAAGCATTCTTTTAAGAGACAAGTACTTTTTACCTGTTCCAGGAAAGGGGTAGTGACCAAGTAAAGATGGTCTCAGTCACTTATATTCTCTGGTTTTGATCTAGGTCTGCTCCAGCTCCTACCCAAGGTCCCACCAGTGCTGGGGCTGCAGGGCCTCCTCCTGCTACCAATGTATCAAGCAACAAACGGCTGCAGCAGACACAAGCCCAGGTGGATGAGGTAAGTGGCTTCAAGTGATTTGTTGCTCACCACAGGAGTGTTGCTGTGGTTTTCAAGATGCTTTTCTCCATGATCCAGCAACGCTTGTTAGAAGGCAGTGGATCTGGGAAATGAGGATTATCAAAGGATGGCATTTATTAGGAGCCAGACAGTACAAGTGAGATTCTGAGTATAAACATCCTTGTACCAGTAACACTTCTGCAGAATAAATGTGGGCATTGGTGCCAATTTGGGAATTCCTCCCAGACAGTCAGGTTAGGAGGAAATATCATAGTGGAACCAGCTCTTTTAATGTGTTCCCGTGTTCCTAAAGGTTAAACACTAATCTCACAGACTGTTTCACAGAGACAGACCTTTGACTTCTCAGAGGTAGATTAAAGCCATGAGAGTTGTGCAGCTGAGGGCTGTGTTCGTTAGCCAGAGCTCCACTGATTAATCATCACAATTTATCCCTAAAGAAAGGCACCCACACATGATGTCATAACAGCATCTTTAACAAATCCCCACTCCTTTTGTTGGTCTTGGAGGACCATCTGGCTGTTCCAGCTGGGATCCTGAAATTCCTGCAGCACCTCGGCTGTAATGCCAGTGCCCATCCCACTGCTGTGGTGATGGGAATAGGTGAACATCCCACTGCTTGTCGGTGCAGTCCTTGGGCACTGCGGCAGCACAGGAGCAGCTGTATCATCCTTGCACACCTGCTGTGCAGATTTGTGTGCTGGGTATTAAGGAAAGAATTTTGTTAAAGCCCTGTGCAAAGCCTTAAGTAACTAATTGCTTATGGTTCATGGGGAAGTGGCCAGGGCTTGTGTGATTCTTTATTGCAAATTTAATAAAATGCACATTAGAAAACATGTATTTACATGCATAATGGCCTCTATTTTCAAAAGCTTCATGTATGCTCTAGAGATAGTAGAGACGACCTCACAATATCCAACTTAAATGCATTACTTAAGATGAATTAAATACACCTGTCAAAATGGGCTTTGTCTTTTTTGAGAACTTTTTATTTGCTGAAGAACTGAAACAGGGACTTTCTGGCCTTTTAATTGGTGATGATGCTCCAAGCTGTTCACTAGAACATCCTCTGGCTGCAGAAATGTCTAGACCAGGTTCTCTCATTATCACTGATTTGCACATCACACTCACTTCACTGATGTTAGTGGAGTGCCTCTTCCACTGGGGAAAGGAATATTACATTTCAGCTTTTGTCTTGGATCAGAATAATGAAACAAACTTCTTGTCCTGAACATCATAGTGGTGCTGTAATTGTTTATGTGAGCAACAGCAAAAGTAATTTTTCCTAAAAAATAAAAAATGATTGCTGTTTATTGTCTAAAAATGAGCGATGCCTGTCAGATACATTGGGTTCTTCAAGCAGATCAATGGAGATGGCTCCAGTGAGGCTAGTGGACCCCTGCTTTTTGCTTAAAATACTCTGTATTCTGAGACTTTTGACTCAGACCCATGCAATTTTGTCTTCATGTGAAGCATGGCAACATAATTTTGGCAGGAACTCTTACCCACTATGAGGGTACTTGGATTTGAGGATTATGTGGCTGACATTCAGGATCCATGGGTTTTTTGCCTCCCAGTTGAGAGGGAGGCTGCAGTTGGTACGGGTTTTGTGTTGATAGCACATGGTCAGCAGATCCTTGTTTAACAGGGAAATCACACCAGAAGAGCAGCCAAGGGAGAAAAATGCCACTGGGCTTTTAGTCCCTTGAAGTCACTGGGGTGAAGCTGGTTTATAATACCTGAGGATCCCATTTGTAAATGTTGCTTTGACCTTCCTAGATATTTCCTGTCTTTTATTTCCATGTCTTGAGGGAAAGTCATCTGTAGATGGCACCAGACACCACGGAGGAGTGTGGCACACCTAGCCTGAAACCGCAGTACCATCGCCACTGTGCTTCGGAGAATATTCTTGGTGTTAATAAAATGACTGACATTTGTAATGCTGTGTCAATGCTGATACTGTATTGCAGCCATGTCCATGCTGGGTTTTCCCCTCTGATTTCTCTAGACATCCTCTAAGGCCCAGATCATGGTTTTATTCTAGACAAACATTTATTTGACAAAAATGCAATCTCATCTTAGAAGAGTGTTCATTGCAGTCAGGTTAGATTCAGTAAACCACAAATAATGCCAAATGGCTGGTTTTGATATGATA
Organism: Platyrinchus mystaceus; assembly: GCA_035041135.1. NCBI lineage: Eukaryota > Metazoa > Chordata > Aves > Passeriformes > Tyrannidae > Platyrinchus > Platyrinchus mystaceus. The sequence goes on along the minus strand of JAWWLV010000011.1, from coordinate 24,686,454 downwards.
TGTCATATTCCAGGGTGTGAATGTTCAGGTGACCTTCAGCTTTTCTGTGTGTGGAATCTCACGTGAGGCTGTGCCCTTGCAGGTGGTCGACATCATGAGGATGAATGTGGACAAGGTGCTAGAGAGAGACCAGAAGCTTTCAGAGCTTGACAACCGGGCAGATGCCTTGCAAGCAGGTGCCTCACAGTTTGAAACCAGTGCAGCCAAACTGAAGAGAAAATACTGGTGGAAAAATTGCAAGGTAAAGAATATAAATTCTTGTTGAGAATCACTTCATGGCAGGAATTACTTTCACTTGCATTTAATTCATTTACCTGCAGGATGGAATCTCTGAGTCATCTCTTTTTGTCAAGGGGAGAAAGACGTGCCTTGCCCTCTAGGCTCCATAAGTCAAGCAATTTTGATCTTTACTGGACCCTAAAAATTCTGCAGTATATAAAATGTAGATACAAATTGTGATGCTTCAGTCAGTGCCTGAAGATAGGGATGAGAAAGCATTCCATGTCAGTTCATGTTCCCTGGGTGAATCACAAAACCTGAGCAGGTGCAGTGAATTACTATAATGGGAGAAAAGAAGCTTTGTCCTTGTGGGAGATCATCAACCTCTGGATCTTCCATTGGGATGGTAAATCAAATTAAAAAAAAACCTTTGGTTTCACAAACTGCTGTGAGAAGTAAGGAAATTACAGTATTTTATAAAGAGAGGCCAGTTAGGATAGAGCAGGACTGTTTGCTGTCTTCAAAGTCAGTCTTTCCCAAGAGCAGAGGGAATCTCACCTTCCCTTGCTTTTTCAGATCTCCTCCAGTATTTGTGTTTTCTGGACCCACAAACTTCAGCTCCTCTTACTCACCCACGATCCCATACCCTTCTTTCTACTCATGCACCACCAACATGAACATTGTGACAAAATTTCATCTCTATTTCCATTTCTCTTCAATCTTTGCTGCTGACTACTCATGTCCACCCACATAAAACCACCTTTTCCCAAGGGAGAATCCTACACGTATCCCTCGCCAGTCTGTTGTCTGCTTTGTCTCTTCAATCAACAGTGCTATAAAATATAAAACAAGGCAAAACATTCTGGATAAACTACATGCACAAACACTCCAGGAATAAGAGGACCAAGGTTAGAAGTTCAACTGAGCAGTTCCTCTGGGCCTCTTCTACCTGCTGCCCAGTGCAGGAAGCAGGGCTTGTGGCAGCTCCAGGCACAGATTTTGAGTTAGATTCACCCATGTGACTGCAGTGACCACAATGACCTACACTACACTAGACCTTCAAACCTACTCTCATTCTCCTTTCCTCATTGTCCCTTCTTGCTTTACCCTGACAAACAGAATCTCCCTGTCCTTCGTCTGGCTCACAAACTCTGGAAGGAGAGGGAAGTAATTAAAAAAAAATCTCCTGCAAGCCAATGGCTGGCTCTGTCCTTCAGACATGTGTTAGGAGGAATGGAGGCCTTGATTTGCCATGCCCGGGTTTGTTGTTTTTCAGTCTTTCCATTCTCACTAGGGTAATAATGGCACCTGGACTGCAGCATCCCTGGTGACCTCATCAGCATTCAGTAAGTCTCATGTGGGGGCCTCTACCCCACACAGCTCAGTGCTGGTGTGGTCTGTGCACAGCTGCCTCTGATGTACCTATTCCTGTGGGAGCAGACTTGTGCTTTGCAATGAGCTACTTCCAGGAGAACATGCTGGAAACCATACTGGTTAGCAGGGGCTTCCTCTCCCACCAGCACAAGTACACAGAGCAGCACCAGTATCTGGGAGGCAGTAGACATCTCCAGCTGCCTCTGCACTGCCTTTGGGAACATGGGGAAGAGCGATCAAGTTACTCTGGTATAAAGTGGTATATGCCATGTGTGAATCCAGTCACTGAAATCACCTCTGGAGTTGTTTTACTTAGGAAGTGTACTTTTTCTTTACTGCTTCGAAATGGATGAGATTGGTCACTGCGTCTTTAGCTGACAGGCAGGAACTGACTAGTTTTGAAAAGAGGCTTATGTCCACTGCTGGCGGTCAGCTGTTCTTAACACTGACACTTTGGGGCCTTAACGAGTCTGTTACAGTGAGTCTTTTCAAGAATTAAAAGTATGAGGAAGGAGTCACCAAGTAAAAGTAAAAAACCTGAGGGGTTAATGTCTTTTATGTGAAAACCTGACTTTCTCTTTTTCTTTCCTATAACTTTCTTTTTCTAGATGATGATCATCCTTGGTGTAGTATGCGCAGTCATTCTCATTATAATTATAAGTGAGTAATTCATTTTCTCTTTCATTTATGATCTCAATAGCTTGTGACTTAAGAAGTGCTGCTATATTAACAACCAAATCAAAACAAAAAATGAATATAAAATATTTAAACTGATTAATTTGTGAAATTTCCCTTCTAGTATCATGCTTTTATAGTGAGAATTACTGCAAACTCTCTAGACACATATAGGCAGAATTTGTTGACATTTAATGTTTTTTACATTAGCATGTTACATAACTTTCATGAGGATTAAAGACTCTCCCTTTTTATGTTTTATATAAATTTTTATGCAGTCTCAGAGATCTTCCTTTCCTTACAATGAGTGCCACAGTCCTGGTGTTTTCTACTGAGAACAGCAATATTTGAATTACCTCATGCCTGTAAAAGGAGGGTAAAGCCCCACAGGCAAACAGGCATCTGATGAATTTTTTAAAAGCGTGTAGGTGCCTAGTTCCCACCAAATCTGCTGGAATTTGAGATGTTAGGGTTTCTGAAGATCCTTTTGTATCTTGAATGCCTAAAATGTTGTTAAAAGATATCCCAAAGTCTTACTGATTTATATTCTCAAAAGATATCTCATTCTACACATTTGTTACAGGAAAGTTAGCTATGAATGAATAATAGCAGTCGTGCTGGTTGGGACCCAGGGATCTTGTAATGACAGTAATTGAACATTTCATTTATGTAACCTCTGTGTTAGCAACAGCTGCTATGTGACATAACTGGAATATGGCATTAGCTCCTAAGAGGAAGATTTCTTGAGTTAGACAATCCAGACAGTAACCCAGAAGAGATTCACCAGCACTGTGATGTAACTCCCAACTCTCAAATTACATGCCTTGTATTAAGCGTGTTTCCATTTTCCTCTGTTGCTTCTCTAAAGAAGGCTTACAGAATCACCTGTAAACATGACTAAATGCAATGACATACATGTGACAGTTTATTAGCCTTATGAATGCTGGCACCAGTGTGATCCAGAATAATTCTAGGGTTTCGTAACACTGATGCAGCAAGAATGGGAAACGGTTAGATATTAATTAACTATATTAACTGGGTACTCAAGGCAAGTGGCTTCAAGAGAAAGACGGGCCTTTGGTCTGCAGTCTAATGCAGCAACCTGGAAAGACAGATGTGCAGCCATTGAACTAATTGCTGTGTATATACTCATTACTGAGCATTGTGTGTGTCTTAATAAGAAAGTAAAAACCAGTCAAGATAGCTCATAATTTCTTCTTAGAAGCTGAGGCTGAAATCATATATAAGTAATAATATAGTTTCCCTCCTGGTTTTAAATATTGGGTGCCTGTCCTGGTAAGTTAAGAAACAGCAGGTTTGACATGAGTTAGGATGGGTTTAAGGTATTTAGTCACATACTTGAGTGTTACATCATTAAACCCAGGTCACGGCTCACCATAGTGAGATCTAGTGCAAGGTCAGTGACATTTAGATGTATCTGGACCTCAGGTTCTTTTTCCAGTCTATTTGATTCTTCTGTAATAGTGCCTAAAGGTTGCAGCTTCAGGAAGGACCCTGTGTATTGAACTCAATGCTGTATTTATTTACAGTAGCTCTCAAGTATATGTTTAAATCCTATGGACATCAACCATCCAAGTGCTGTCAGAGACAAGGCCTGCCTGACTTTTCCAGTCCCTGATTTGAATGGGAACAAAATCATTCCCTTCATGCAGAGCTGGCTATAGGTGCAGATAAACTGAGCTAGTCCTCACAGCAACAAGCTACCATGTGAAATGGCCCAAGCCAGGCTTCCTACCATCCTGGTAGTAGGGCCCTGGAAAAGCAGGCACACAACCCATGGGATTGCAGGTGTTGCTGGAGCTGAGGATGGCAGCTAACATCACTGTCTGTCCTTGCCCCTTCTATCTTTTAAGCCACAGTCTCCCTGCTTTCCATTCCAGTTTCCCCTCCAAACTCCTTTTGACATGGGAGGAGCATACCCATTTCCCCTAGGAAGGAATACTGTGTGCAAGATGTGTCATGCTCTTTTAACTCAGTTCTGCTAAAGATGTTTGCAATTCTCTGACATCGCACACTTCTGTAAGATAAAGCACAACAGTAACTCTGTAATAACTGTTGGGTTTTGTCTTTTTTTTTTTTTTTTTAATCTTTCTTTCCTTCTGCTTTGTTTCCCAGTTTATTTCTCCACTTGAAAAAACAAAGAAGGAAGACTTGGCACAACTTTGTTCATATCAACTGACAATATCAGTGTTCCTTTGTTGAACTCCGCTTTTTAATTCCTGGTGTCTTGGGATTTTTGCTTGTAATAACCCATAAGCATTCAGTGTGGTGTATTTTGGAATTCTGTTGTTTCCACAAGAAACTGTACCAGCTAAATACTGCCAAGTAGTTCCATACACTGTCTTATCACTGTGTCTTAAAATGTGTATGCACTGACCTTCAGAAACTGTAGTATATGAAAAGCATCCTAAAACATCTCAGAATCAGAGAATACAGTTATGGGGAAGCTCCTGCTTAAAGGGACACTGTCAGGTGCACTGGACCCAAACCTAAGGTTGCAGCAAACATTCGGGCCTTCTCAATCTGAGCACCTAAAGTTGGATGGCAAAATCCATTGTCAGATGTAACTTTTTGAGGAAGTATCTGCTACTTCCATTGAAGAGTGTGATACCTGGAAGTATTCATGTAAGATATCATATTTCAGCTTAGCCAACCAAATACAATTTTTTTGAGATTAGTTGTAGTATCCAAGTCTAAAAACATTGCCTGAAGAAAATAAATAAGACTAGTTTATTATCTTCTATGAATTTAAATTTTTCCTTATGGAAAGCACCTTACAGTATTCTAAACAACCAAGATGGCCTGAATATGAAAGCCAGAAAGAAAACTGTATGACAACTAAAAAGCATTAGCTAGAACAACCTTGGCAAAGCCAAGTGAAATGCAAAATTGGTAAAACAAGCATCGTTAATGACTAAGATACAGTCTCTTGCTAAAAACTCAAGGCATTGTTTGTCAGGCTTCATGGGACCCCGGGAATGCCAAACCCCAATAGTCAGCCCTGATTTAAAGCACGTGAACAGCTTTGGTGATGGCTGTGGCTTCCCACCACAGCTGTAGAAAGGTACCTCTGTGCCGGTGTGCAGGAATGGTCCCCGCTGTGAGGATCATTCAAAAATCAGGAAGAAGAAGGTATGGGGGAATAGTGGAGAGAGGCTGAGAAAGGGAAGGTGCCTAGCAAAGCTTTCCTGGAGAAGAGGAAGGCAAAGAAACACTGATCAAAGTGGTGGTGTTAATAGGCTTTTAAATATTGATTTTGTGTATGTGTATAGTTCATAAACTATAGTCATCTTTGTAAAGTGCTCAGCTGAGATACTTATCATACTCAATTAGTTTAAACTAACATTGATGTAATTAAAAGAAATTATATATTGTGGCTTGAGAGAAAGTTCTTGTATGCTTTTGTGAATTTCTTGGGGTTTTGTCTTTTGAAAACAGTGAATAGCTTAATCATAGTTAACCAAACTAAAAATGAATTATCAAATTTTGAGCCAGGCAATTCAGAAAGGGTCTTTTTAGGGTAACTCCTTCAGAATTTCTAAAAATAATTCATAGAATAATATAAAAAAAAATTTGGTGGTTTGAGGGTTTTTTGTCTGCAATTTAATTAGGGAATAGAAATGGTGATAATAGTAATGTAAATATTTCTACCTTGGAGTTGATGTGCTATCTTGACATGGTTTTAGATTAAAAAAATGGAGACCCAGACCAGTTTGTTGCAGTGAATCTATATACAAATTGTGCTTAAGCAGAATTTTGCAGAGAGAATAAGTAATGATCAACTGAAAGCTTTCAGTTGCATTTTCCCTATATATTTATTACTACATAGTCACATGCACTGTTTTGTATCATTAAGTAGTAAGTGGCCACAGTGATAATGAAAGTGAATGTTCAAAGTTACTAATGTGCCACTGGATGCCCTGGTATGCCCTGTTTACTTCAGTCCTTCAGTTGGATGAGCACAGAAACAATTCTGAAATCCTGAAATTCTGAAATGGGCCAGACAGAAAACTTGGCTGTCATGAAGGGCCTGACTCCCTGAGGTGACACAACTGAGTACTATGTATCATTGAGCCTTCACTGGAAAAGGAATAAGCCATCCAACTTCAGGAAACCTTTTAAACTACTAAGGTAATTGGATAGCTGATATGAAAGAATTTTCTCCTAAGGATGAGTCCTGCCACCCATACCCATGTTGAGCATGGCTTAATCCTCACAGGGCTTCTCTACTGAAAGGACTCATGAGATGAAGAAAACTTTCACTGAAGTTGGTACAATCAGTAAGGTTTCATGCTGATTTAGAACCTTAAGGTAGATGTTCCTTCTCTTCTGAGAGCCTGAACTGACTACTGAGATGATAGGGCTGCAAATGCACATCCTGAGTTTGAATCCTCTAGCTACAAAGATGCAAAGTTCCCAAATGAAACTGTGGTGAAAGTGCTACAAGGATGCAAAGCTTACATCCTCCTAGCTAATGTAGATGAAGAAAGTTAATAATCCAAGTGGGAGCTTAAGGTGAGAGTGGAGACGGTTGTGGGACATGTACTCATTCGCTCTCAAAACTGTAACTAATGGAGATGACTCCTAAACGTTAATGAGAATTTGCAAGGAAGAATCCAGTCAAGAAACCTACCCTCTGGTGGGTTGTAAAATGTTTGTGAAGAGCCTATTTCCTCCTGTGTGCTAATGAAATATGCTAAATTAATATGTTTAACTCTTTTAAGTTGATGCTCAATGTTTGCTACTAGTTGTGCTGTGGTGGTTGGTTGCAATTGGTAAGATAAAACACGTGACCTTTCTGATTCAGACCAGGGATTATGAACAAGTGTGTCCTTCCCTGAAACACAGACCCAGAGCTGAACTGCAGAGGGTTAAATCTTCACCAAGGAGCATACGGTAATATAGGACTGTTCAGGGTCATAGGTTGTGCAACAGCATCCCGTATGTGTAGACTGATGCAGAGGACAATCTATATAAACACAGTTGGAGATCTTATTTGTGCTGAAGCCAGGATTGATTGCTTTCCACTCACTGCCTCTGCATTTAAAATGTCTGTGCAGTGATAACGGCCTACCTGTAATAGTAAATTTTCCATGAAAAGTTTATCTCAGTCTTGTTCAGTCTGCACCAATTAGAATTTCAGTTACTGGGTAGAATTTCAACTGCTGCCCTTCATCACTAAATACTGCCCAGGCTCTCACCTTGGGCTGGTAAAAAGTCACAAAAAGGCTTCCTTTTAGTGACTCCTCAGCAAACCCTTGGGGGACTCCAAGGCCCTTGGTTTCCAATTGCCCCCTTGGGGACTGAACTTAAGACTTCTCAGATTGGAAGCAGTGCTTTTCATAGCTTTAGCCAGAGTTAGACATTGCTTCAGATTTGCATATTCCATCCTTATAAGAAGCACTCCCTCTGCTTTCTGGGCCACAGCTGTACATCTGGGAGGCTGTACATCATGAGATGCCATTCAGACACAGCACAGCTGAAAGGAGGTGGTTGGGAGCTGGTCAGTGCCTGCACCACAGCTGCTGTGTGGCTTGGAAACGATCCTACATCAGCATCTGAGCTCGAAGATGTGCTATTTGCACCCACTCTGTACAGGCTAGTGAGGTCCTGCTTGGGCATTACATGTTCTCTCTAATTTACCTTACCTTGCAGTAACATAGATGTGGCTTTAAACCTACAAACATTGCTACACAGAACTTGGCAGGAGAACGTAGTGTGGAACCCAAACGAGGCACTTGACCTGATTTTCACTTGACAACATTATGTAACAGCACGGTCAATCCAACATAGTCCAACATAATCCAATACTAGAAGGAGGATGGGAGAATCTGATAAACATTCTGACTGTAACCTTGGGTCTGTAAGGCAAGAAGTGATTTAGAAATGTAGTCACTTGTATTTTTAAAGCTGGCACTTTCATTCTATTGGAACCTGCATAAGGTTAGCCCTGGAACAGTTCAGACAAGTAAAATAATTGTTTGTTTGAGTTTTTTTCTTTTTAAATAGCGATCTGCAATAAATGACTTAAACACTCACAATGATGGAAGAACAGGGCAGTATTAACTGTACAAGGAATTAATCAGAACAGCCACAATCTGCTGGTTTTGTCTGAGTAGCAAAACCTTTTGAAATTCTGCCATTTCTGTGTCTCATTTCTGTCACTGCTCCTCTGCCAGGGCTTCACATAACTTTAATTTTATGAACAGCTGGACTACTTCTTGTCTGAATACAGTGGATTTTAGCTCTTAAGAGCAAGTTCCTGACTTGACATCTGTATTAGAGCATACCTGCAGACTGGAGATGTACATCTACCCTGGGAGACTCAAATTTCAGGAACTTTTAAAAGCTCAGATGTTACTCAACTCTCTCATGTTTTACAGAGTGAATTTTTTTCTATTCAATGGGAGGTTATCCACAGAGTGGGAATATGTATAATCTATTATTTTTTTATGACAGCACCTTGATTGCACATGCTAGTGCCAGACCTTCACAAATAAACTAGAGAGCACTTGGGTATGATCCAGGATTTAGATCTCGATCCTGCTTCTCCTGCCCTCTAAACAGGGAAGAAGGCTAAACCAGCAGCCATATAAGGCACTGGGATCCCTCCCAATGTACACGGTGAGTACTGGAGAAAGGCTTCAAAGAGACCAAAGTCTCTTTGATTTGGATTTTGTCTTGACCTGAACTTTAGACCTGTAACAGATCATAACCTTTGGGCCCACTGTAGTCAGAAGACTGAGGTGCTTTTCCAGCCAATTCTTCCTCTCACCTGATTTAGGCCCCTCTTGGTAGACAAGATACATTTGAGCATGTGTTTCTTCATGCCAGACAAAGCACAAGCACCCTCAAATTTCCTTCTTTAAATGCAAAACAAAAAAAGGCTGAAGAAAATAGTTTGAAAAAAATTAATTGGAGCTTGAGAAATGATTGGCTGAAGGTTTCTCAAATTGTAACATTATTTTCAGGAGGAATACTAGGTTGGGATGTATGAAACAATCAAACCAGAACCTCACATCAATTGTTCTTTCTGCATCTGGTCTCCTTCAGAAATACTTCTCTATTCCACTTCAGGAAACGATTTTGTTTTCTTCTTCAGTTGACTTCCCTTCCTCAGTTCATTAATATGTGTCACAATTGATGTGCTCAATAGCTTGTTTTCTCCATTGAGAACCATAAGACTCTCTGCCTTTAAACACACACATAAAGAGGTATCTGAGCCACCCAAGGAGTTTACCTTTCTTCCTGATGCATTGACATTTAAAAGCTACATCTTGCAATAAAGCAGAAAAACTGTGGCAGTCTGGTTACATGCAGTTTTGGTGGAGTAAACACTTGATTATTCAACAATGAGTCATTCCTGCAGTAACCTCATTCTGTCATGACTGTATCACATCTGCTAACTCTCCAAAGCAAAACCCATAACCTGTACTGGTTTAAAACATGAATACAGCCTCATGGTTCATACATAACACTCTATTCAACCAAAGAAGCCATGTGCTATAAGTTTAAAGGGCAGAGTACTTGTTCTCAAAGAGAAAATAGCATATAAAATAACAAAGACAATTAGGAAAAAAACCTTCTCCATTCTTTAGCTCTTCTCACAGTGTCTGGTTTCTCCATTATTCTTCAAGTCTCTCCTTGTTCTCTTAGAAAGCCTTCATGTTTTTGGAATGTAGTGTATTTGGAACATGGTATATTGAGGCCAGGACTGCTCTGCCCTCTCAATTGACTCTCTGCCTTCTGCCATATTCTTATTGTTGAGCTCAGTCTGAGCTCAGGTAGGCCTTGAGTGGAGCAGAATCTCTTCCCCATAATGCCCTGCTGTCCTCAAACCAGCCTCCACTCTCTGGACAAGAACACTGGAGGCAGAATATGGCTCCTGGGTCTTAATTTGGTTCGAAATTATGTGATACAAAAGAAGGTTGCTGGCTGTGAGACAACAGCATTTTTACTCCACTACTTTAAGTTGTGGAATTTTAATTAAATGTATTTAACACTTCTTGTAACAATAATTTCATCAATTTTGTTAGAAAGAGAAGGAACAGCAAATAAGGATAGTATGATAATGAAAATATAGTAAATTGGGAAATGGTTTAAGTGAAATATAGCCAACATTCAGTAAACTCCTTTTATAAGTGGCTCTACCTAAGAGCACCTTTTGTATGTTAAAATTAAGTGGTGCTCATTTATTGAAGTAAATTTACCTACTTAAA
>JAWWLV010000011.1:24665497-24675846 GCA_035041135.1 Platyrinchus mystaceus | reverse complement strand
TGGCTCTACCTAAGAGCACCTTTTGTATGTTAAAATTAAGTGGTGCTCATTTATTGAAGTAAATTTACCTACTTAAAATGAACTACGACAGATGGTTAAGGTTTTTTTCTTGAAAATGCAGGAGATATATGCAGGAAGGATGATCTAACATTTTTTGCAGAGAATGCCATTTTGCTTAGAGTGCCATTTGAGTATCCACAGACACACTGCAGAAGTGGTCGAGAACTTGAGTCAAACAGGACTTGAGGACACTTGGTGCAGTAACGATACACACCGAGTGCCCACTTTGTCCTACAGTGGCTTGGTCTCTGTAATGGAATCTTTTTGACACAGCATGATTATTTTGCTTTTCCTCATTCCACTCTGGTATCTATGCTTGTCCACCAATAAATGGTCTAAGCAGAGGACAGAAAATCACTTTCCTGAATCCACTACATTCCTGTCATGGATATGTGAACACATGGTGGTGGTCCGAGCTTTTTGTAATGAAAAGTTTAAAAGAATTAAATCAGTTTCTCCCCCTGATACATTACAGGTTTGTTTAAAGACACAGCAAATAATGGCAGCTGCAATTATTTTCTTTGTAAGATCAATGACTGAGATACTACATGTAATGGAGCTACAAATTCAGAGATGCACAATGCATAAACTTTTTTTTTTCAGAAGTTTAGCTATTAATTTTTATAGCATTGACCTGAAAGTTTGCAACAATTTCTTTATTAGTGAAAGTAGTCTTGGCTGACACCAAAAATTCAGTGGTCAGTGTGTCTATCATGCCGCTAGCAAGCTACTAAATAATGCAAGTTCAGCCCTTCATGAAGCTTAAAGGGAAAAAAATATTCTGAATAAAAGTAGAAATGTATGGTAAAGACCATGGGTATATAGTTTAACCATTACTTTATTTAACTATTATTTAAGCAATTAGCAGCTAAACAAATGGTCAAATAATTAGTTTCCAAAGCCTAATTATAGATGAATATTTTTTTCTCATTAAAAATGCTAACTTCAATCTATGTTACATTTGCTTTTCCCCCAAACAATAAAATGCTAATGTTGCTACGACACAGGTCTGCACAATAAAAGATTACAAATAGCCCACTACTTGTCATGAAAAACATCATTATTTTGTCTTGTAAATGAGAAGTCCTCCATCCCCCGACCACATACGTGGTAAAATATTAGTCACTTTATCAGTATCACTGAAAGATTAGAAATTAGTGCCACCTACTCATGAGCAGGACTTGAAAACATGCTTTGTCTGTTGCAAAAATACATTCTGAGGGGTAAACACCAACTGTTGTAGAGGTTAAATTTTTCTCTGATGACTCCCATTCTTTTTTCCTCCCCCTTCCCGAAATATAATAGATAGGCATTTGCCTAAAAAGGTGATAAGTTCTCTTCCTGAGTATGAAAGACATTAAACGTAGCCAGTGTGTACTTTGAGCAACCTTTAGTCTGTTTTGCAGCATAAAAAGTTTTCTAAGTGGCAATATATGAACTCTTATTATAAACTTGTTATACGTATTGCAGGAAATTAGTTCATAGCCAGCTAATTAGTATTTTCCTTAATGACTTATGCTTGAATCTTGACACAGAAGAGCAGCCTCTGGAGGTGCTATGTAATCAGTCAGCCAGCCTCGAGTGAGGAGCAAAGCATGCCCTGCTCTGGAAGTGACTTCCATATGTGCTTAAGCATATAGTGAATTTCCATTCTCTGTTTAACACAATAAAAACCCACCCTCATTTTGCCGTGCTAAAAATCCACATCTGATATAGAATCAGTGCTGTGTCCTAATTCAGGAGAGGAAAAGCCTTTCCACTGAATGATAGAAAAATTAGGTAGAGAAAGACCCCTGGGGCTTGCCTGGTCCAATGTTCTGCTCAAAGCAGGGCCGCCTTTGAGGCTGGATCAGGTTGCACAGGGTTCGTCTGGATGAGTTTTGAAAACCTCCAAGGCTGGAGATTCCACAACAAATTCTGCCACTGAATATGTTCTCAGCCTTCCCAATGGTGAGAAAAGTGCAGTATCCACCTTCATAAGTGTATGTGGTTTATATTTTTGCCTTTTTTTTCTGTTGTGCACTGAACCGATTACAGTCAAATTCAGATCTAGTGGGAGTAAGTGCAACCCCATTTTTCAAAGAACTTCCATTGACATCAAGAACTTTTCTGTTTCTTGTTGACATTGGACTGAGCCATCTGATCACACTGAGGATATCAGTGCATTCTCTCCCCTCTGTGTATGTGAGCCTGTTTCTCTGACACTGAAGCTGAGAACAGGACAGATTCAGGACATCTGGTAAGTCTTGTTCTGTACTCTCTGAGGTCAGTGACAAAACCCAGACTGGCACCAAAGAAAGAAGAGGATGTACTGAGATTACTCTTTCTCCTCACAAGTCACCTTGGCAATGCCATCCCTCTTTCAAATGCTGATGGAATGGCAATGCAAAATAAAAACCTTTCTTCTACCTCTTTCCTTGTAATTCTTCAAGCTTTATTTCATGTAATAGGAATAGCGAGAAATAAGTTTTCAGTTGCCCTTTTAAAAACCCAAATTTCTAACTGCATTCTTTCAAAGGCCACACAGCAGTGTGTTAAGTTCTGTAGTAATGCACTCAGAAAGGACCTGAAAGTCTGTGCTGAGAACAGCATCTCTCACCTCAGACTCAGCTGTGCTGAGCAAGGAGTTGTGATTTGTGCCTCTACAGAAAACATTCAATTTGCATCTTTTTGGAGCTATCTGCCGAGGAAAAATAATGTTGTGGAGACCAGGAAATTTCTTCAAGTGCTTTACCTGGAGGTCAGTGGAATTTCATTTATAAATGATGAATGCATGCATTTTGATGCTAGAATTGTGATGACTTACAACGTTTGATATTACTGTACTTTTCTGTGGACAGTGATTTTTTTGAAGTGGTGAACATATTTTCCTAAAATATCATAGACATTTGTAACATGTATGTTTGTGCCAATAAATCTTGTTTTAAGAAGTTGGTTTTCATATCATTCTGTTCCCAATATGGACAGATTAGGGACAGTTAAGCAGCTTCAGCTTTCATTCCCTCTCTGTGTTAAATGCTAGAGGCTTCTGGAAATGAAGATTTTCTAATTCACACTTGAGTTTTTATATGTTCCCCACTTGCTCTGTGGAAAAAAGTAATCAGAAGATTTGTGTCTAGCCATAATGGTTGCACACTTTGACTACACCATCAAGGTATTTGCATTATCCTGATACTTCCAGAGCTGCTTCCTACACATTGACATTCTCTGTTTTGGTTTTGCTCAGTTTAGACTGGTTATGTTGTCTCATTTGTCATTAATAAAATCTTTCAGCTCTTCTTTAAAAAAAAAGTATATAATATAAATGCACCTTTGTCTACAAATGAAAGGCTTTAAGTTTCTTATGTGTTTAGGTCTGTCTTGTACTCTTGCAAGCATCAGATAATGCTGCATCAATATGGAGAAGTACCTGTTGATCCCTTCATAGAATATCTCTTAAGTCAGGAGCCAATGTGAAGCATGTTGCCTGCAGCTGTCTGTGCAAAGGCTCCCCGTATCATGTGCAGCATGGGAATGACCTCACCAGCTGAATAGAGCTACTGAACCAGTTAGAGATGTAGTCTGACAATCACAGAACAAACATGACTCATTTAAGAACATTCCTTACCTTCCTTTTTAATAACTGGTTTCTCCAAAGTCAGTAAACTAGAACTGAAGGGAGAACAAAGAGTTCTTCAGGCAGCTCTGCAGGGTTCTCACACACCCCTTGCTGTGCCGCAGGAGCACGATGGAAACAACGGTCCCACCACAATTACATCTTCTCTGATGGTGCCCAAATTCTCCAAGTGTAATCACGTCCATCTGCAGATACTGACATGCCACTACAATAGTGGCCATAGTAATGCCAATACTAATGAAGGAACTGTGCTATGTCCTGGATTTAAAACCAAAAAGCTTTAAAAATACTAAATGGGGGTGTGCTGCAAAGATCATCATCCATGATTATGATAATAATAGTGCTGAGATGAGAACAGAGTTCTGAAAATATGGGGATTTGTGTCTAGTTTGGCCATCAAGGCTTGGTAGTGTAACTTCACACACAAGCGTGCTCAACTTTCACACTCAGTTCTCTGAACAAGGGGCTATGAAATTAATTCCTGCCATACCTTTGCTTCTCCACCTTGCAGTATACTCTAATTGCAAAATATTTTTGGTATTATAAAGTTTTAACTCCACTGATGCCACTGACAACAACAAAAAAATCTTGATTATATAAGTCGAACTGAGGCCTTATCTTAGATAAAGCTATTACAGCATGCAAATAGCAACGTAATTTTTTGTATGTGCAATACACTGGTCATACTAGGTCTTCTCATGCTTCAGTATGAATGTAGTGGACTGATACTACAGCATTAAGTCTAAGTTGGAAACAGTGGAGTGCATTCATTTCACTAGCAGTGGCTGTGTCTGGAGGGCACAGTGCAATTTTCAAGTGTATTTTGTTAGTGGTCTTCCTATACAGTTCATTGTACTGTAATCCAACATGTGGCTGGGGAAAAAGTTTTTTCAAAGTTTTTTCAAAAGTTTTTTCTGTAACTGATAATTGCATTAAGTCACTGTGCAAGATGCTCCATCTCAACATTTGAGGTGTGGTATAACAGTGCCATGATGTCTTAAGTGCCATGTCTCTGGTCTTGAGCACTGATCTGTATTTCTGAAGGACCTGAGTCTGAGCTCTAATGATCAAGTTTGCAGTGAGGTAATAGGTTACAGCTAGTGACACAACATGCTTTAATTGCATGTTAGAGCTTGAGAAGAGGAGATGTTGTCTCAGTATAAAGTCATTGTATGACAAGAAAAGTTGATTCACTGGTTATTAGGTTCCAGTGAAGTATAAAATCTGTCATTTTAAAAACATTCCCTTTTTTGGTTTGCTTTCTGAAGGGCTTGGAGTAGCACAGGCATCCTCTCTGACTAGGTCAAAACACAGGTGAAGTAGATTAGTCCAGTCTTTAAAATACAGGCTGTTAAGTTTAGTCATAACACATGTTGCTTTTATCACTCCTCTTAACACGAGTTAGGTAATTCTTGATAGGGAATTCTAGATAGGGCCACATGCAAACTAACATAGTAAAGGTACAAAGTTCTGCAGAGGGAAATTATCCTGGCACCACCAGTTAGGAGGATACCAGTGGCAAGGACTGCAATGGAGACCAGCCTGCCCAAACCTGCCATGTGCTCCCTGCTGGAGGCTCCACCAGAACGGGATAAATGATTCAGCACTACTGACTTGGTTCCTTGGGTGGGCTTTGCATCCACTCTGAGCTCTATACCTGTCCAGGGAGTTTCCACTACTTTAAAGCTGGCTTGAATATGCCTTCATAGCCTGTTCCTACAACCAGATGTACTCTAAGGCTGCCCCAAGTCACTGTTTTCCCTGCAGTGTATTCATTTAAAAAGAACAAGAATGCTATTACTGCATGAGAGGAATAAGTCTCCCTAAGTAAGCACTGCTTTCTTCAGCAGTAAATAAAGCCAGCAAAAGCTATGAGCATTGCTACCAACAATAGCTGGTTGGTAATGCACAGTGAAAGAGCAGGGCTGGGGAAACAAAATAATAATTGTAAATTATTCATATTAATAAAAGGGCTGAAAGGCAGCTGGATATGTTTTTCAGACCCACTAGAAAGAAAGAGCCCCTGATGCTTATTTAGTTTTCCACCCAGACCCAAGGAAACCACGAGCCCTACAGCATTTTCATAAATGCCTGCAGGAAGCAAATCTCATGGCTCTGCTTTTTTGGCAAGGTAAGATTTCTTTCAATCTTTTTGTCTTGCTCTCACTATCCCTTTTTTCTCAAATGTGGTTCCTTTGCTTTCCTGTAGCACAGTGCTTTAAGGTGACAGCAGTCTTTAATGAGCAACAATTAACTAATATAACTTAAGATTCCTGCTTCCTTTTTAGGACCTTTAATCTTTCTCCTTTAAGGAATGTAAGGGTTTGTTTTGATTTGGTTTAGGGTTTTTTTCTATTCACTGGCTTAAACTGCTTGTTTAATTTTTTATTTTTATTGTGTAGCTACACAACAGAAGCACTGAATTTCAGAGTTCTACTGCTAATGGAGTATCACATGTTACAAATGGATAGAATATGTCTCATTATGGCAATGAGTGCTATGTTCTAGTGGGTTTCTGTGTAATAAAGGCTCACGTGATCACTTTGATTTCTGTCTGCTTGTTTGTCTCTCTTCATTCACATGGCAATTTTAAATTTATTGGCTGGTGTCTACAAATGTGACAGATAGGAAGAAGTCCCAAGGATATTTCAGCCACATAATTTTCAAGTAGTTTTACACCTGTTAAACCAGGTAGATGAGGAAAGTCTGTCTAGAGCTGCACTGAGGAAAGGGCTGTAGTTAAGCTCGTACCAACTAAACACCAGATAATCCACAAATGTTTCTGCCCTCGTTGTTTCAACTTACTGTCTTCTTTTCAGCAAGTTGCCAAAGCTGTTTATATGAAAGGGATTTATCCAAACAAAACTTGTATCAATCCTTCACTCCTTGGTTCCATGTATCAATGCCAGTGTGCAAAGTGAGCTGTCCTTTTTCTTCTAATTTATTAGAATTAAACCTAAAGAATTTCTGATTGCTTATCATAAACTTCTATTTATTGACACAAACTGTAAAACTTTATTTAATGAAGTCTCTTGAATTGACTTAGTCTACAAGGGGCTTCTGCAATGCCTGATAGGCTTATTAAAATCCCTACTTTGTTCTTGGTAGTGTGGCCAGGTATGTCCGGCTTCTCTTCCTGAAGCAAACTCAGTCAGTCAGTGCTACCATCTCCTGAAAACAAAACCAAGCTTCCGCTGACTTCAGCAGCAGCAGTGCTCAGTTCCAAACAGCTCAAGTGTGAACTAACGCCGGAAAAGCAACTGACACAGAGCAGTAATGGAAAACTCAATCTGAAAATGAAGTGTTTATAATTGAGAGACACTCTTCAAAATTATACAGAAAGACGCTCTTTCCCATTTAAAATTTGGCTGTTCCTCAACAACTATAAATCACTGATCTATAATTAGTATTCTTAGTGGAAGGAATGCCTAATTGTCTGGCTTAAGTTAGACTTTGTGATAGGAAGGGCTGTAGGTGTGTTGGAACCGATTCTAGCTAGTTTCCTACTTAGCATCCAACTTCTTCAAATGTTTCTGTTATAATCTCTCAATATTATAATCTGTTTCTTAAAAATGATAACGAAGTAAGGAATAAGGGTGCCTCTAGATTCCTCGTAGCTCAGAGCAGCAGTGTGACTGTCACACAGCGATTGGGAGTTTGCCTGTGAACAAGTCCAGTTCTAATCCCATGCCAAGACCTAATCCAACATTTTATGTAATGACTATTTAATAAAAATTGCATAAATGCTCACTAGTGGGAAAGTCAGTACCCAGATCTTGTCTCTCTGTCCTTATTTTGTTTTAAAAGAAAGGTACGCATCTCACTGTTTTTGTAAGAGATTGTTAACACTTCACTCTACAGGAGTCCACAAGGAGATCATAAATGCAACGAAGGTCAGTAAACTGACTCTGGTCAGCCAAGGCGGGTTTTAAATCAACAACAAGAGTGTGCATTAGGAACCACTGGTTGTGGGGAGTCAAGGGTTGGGATACACTGTGTTACAGGCCCAGCACCATCTCATAGGCCTTGAATGTTGAGGAATTTGGGTGTCTCAAGGGCATCTGGTATGTGTGGCCACATTTAATCTAGAAAGTACTGTGCCTCAGGTATCAAAATCTGTGGAAATGTTCTTCTGCTCTCTCATTACCTTTAAAAGAGCTTTGCAATGCTCTGTCCATGCCATGCCTGGACTCGGGAGTGTACTTTCTCACCAAGGGATCAGATTAATCTTACAGGCACGAAACTAACTCAGGAAGCTTTCTCAGGGATTAACAAATTGAACTGGCTCACTGAGGGGTCACATAAGTAGCAGAGTGAGCAAAAGGAATGGCCAGGACCACATAACTGTGAGTACTTGGTGGCAGAGATGGGGTGAAGAGCAGTGATGCCAAGCCCTTGATGAAAAAGAAGTGTCAGATCAGCCCAGAGCCCCTGTGAAAGCTGCTTTCGGCATATGAGTCTGGGTGGTTTTGAATGGTGAACCCCAACCTGATGTAGTCACTTTCTTTCACAGCAGAGGAGGATGTATAAATCCAACACAGTAGGCAGGAATGAGGATGCACTTTTCTGCTTGCCATCTCTTATTAGCTCTCTTATGCTAGTCTAATGAGATGTAAATTTCATTTTAAGTGCCTAACTCTGTAATTTGATGTTCCCGTTGGTCTTGGATCCTCACTCCAACCCGAAATGTGTTCTTTGATCCTGTTTTGGTTTGGCTTTTGTGCTCCCACAGCTGTGATGTAATCCAACCAAAAACTTCTTTCATGGGATATTTTCAGTCAAATCAGTTTCCAACTTGGCTGACAGTGCAGTTGCATAATCTCTGATTTTTAACTCAGTGGAGGTGGTAGGACTGTTCCTTTCGGTGGATGTGTAAGGTCACCTTGGGTAGCCTGAGGAATCACAAACTACCACTCTCCGAGTTCTGCAGGAAGCTTAAAACCCCTTTTCATCACTGTGGATTCAACT
Source organism: Platyrinchus mystaceus (assembly GCA_035041135.1). Taxonomy (NCBI): domain Eukaryota; kingdom Metazoa; phylum Chordata; class Aves; order Passeriformes; family Tyrannidae; genus Platyrinchus; species Platyrinchus mystaceus. The sequence continues at coordinate 24,667,202 of JAWWLV010000011.1, read as the reverse complement.
TCAAGCTCTCTTCATTCAGCCCTCTGTGAGTCTGACTGCAGAAAGCAAGTTGCTAAAGCAAGCAGCAGGATCTCAAACCTGGAGTGCTCTGAACTGGTTGCTTCTAAAATCATGTTAATGGTCTTGGAGATCGGCACATGCACTTGGAGTGGTGAGATACACCCCGGCCATTTGTATCCTTCTAAAAGAGCAATTCAGGGCTCCTTTATGTGTCACTTTTCAAGATATTGGGAACTTAAAATTACACTGCATTTGCCAACAGAAACTGGAATTAATAAAGATAACTAGAAAACAGTACAAATAGGGACAGAATGAAAAACTACATTCCCCAGAACTTGTTAGGAAAGGTTTTCTGTCTGGAGACAACCAGACACTTCTGCAAAGGACTTCTGAGCTGCAGCACATTTCAGGAACTTGCTGTTTGAGCTGGAGTTCTCTATCATGTTTCTTATTTTCCTTTACATTTTAATCAAAGAGTTTTCAAGAGGGTATCATATTGCTATCTTTATGTTTGTTCCTACTCTATAATGCTTTTAGAAAAACGTGTCCATATATTCACTGGTAATGAGGAAAGTTGGTTTTTTCCTTCCCTCATCCTTCGTCTATCCAGAGAGTAACAGTGACGCCTTTTGCTCATTAGCAAGAAAGCCTTTCCGGATCTTTGCGAGAATCAATGACTGTCAGCGTCACTGTAAACGATGAGTAATTACACTTAGGAAATGAAGAACTAGATGTGGGCTCCAGCTGTAAAATATTGATTTTTTTAAAAATTATTTTTAATAATATACAGTTCTGTCAGTGCTGTGGTATAACTTGGAACAGGTAACTTCTACAAGTGGATAGGGAAGCATAGTTACTTGAAAAAGAGTAGCCCTATTTCTTTATCAGTAGCAAATCCAAGCAAGCAATCTTCTGGTAGTTTTTCAGGAAGTCTCAATTTCCCCCCCCTCCAAAATGTAGATAATGTCAATATGTTGCTGCTTATCAGAACTGACTGAAATACTTTCCTTAAGCAAAAATTCTACTTTTTGAAGTATGCTGGGAAAAGGTTCAGCATTTTGCGTGTGGGGGGATAAAGATCTGGTCATATAAGTGTGAGAAGCAGTGGGATTCCATAAAAAACCCCTCACATAGACCGGCATTTGCCTGGTGAGACCGCATGAGGGAGCCGGGCAGCATTTAAAGCAGGACAGCGCCCCACTTCACCGCCCCAGAGTGGGTCTGGATGAGCGCCAGTGTGGGACCTGGTGTGTCACACGGTGAAACAGCCACAAAGAAAGGGCTTGCCTAATATATGAATGATTTATTCTCTCCACACTCCAAGAGTTACAACTGAAGACACACAAAAAATAAACAAAGCTCGGAAAAAACCCCACAAGCATTTTAATGTTTTTGTTACAAACTGTGTTCTTTAGAACAGTTTGTATATGCCTACACAAACATATTTTACTCCTGCTGCTATTAAACCCCCTATGTTATAGCTACTTACCAGACAGAGTGACCTTAAAAACAAACCCATTTTTGTCCTGTAGCATTTTGCAACCATTTTATTTTGCTTTGTTTCTTAGCAGATGAGCCATTGAGTTAATGCTAATATTCACTTCTTTAGAAACCATGTGCCTGCCTTCTTGTTATTTCACACTGGTGGGGTCTGGAATAACTTGTATCTATACACATGATTGCAATGTCCAGAAAATTGGCACAA
>JAWWLV010000011.1:24610028-24665397 GCA_035041135.1 Platyrinchus mystaceus | reverse complement strand
TTGTTATTTCACACTGGTGGGGTCTGGAATAACTTGTATCTATACACATGATTGCAATGTCCAGAAAATTGGCACAATAGAAAAATTTGGATTGAACTGGTTCAATATGCACAATCAGATTTTTAGTAACACTGCTTTCCTTCCTTTTAGTAAAGATGTAACCACTAAAAGATGGCATGAATAAAAATGCTTCTAAATATAAATTAAAATAATAATAGACTAAAATAGACTAAAATAACTGTTTAGCATCCCTTTAAAACAAGCAGAACTCCAGTAATGCCTCTGGCAGTTACTAGGATGGAAAAGGTACTGGCTATTTCTGATGGTGGTGATTACTGCTCTCCTGGCAGAACTGGCATGCTCTGCTGCAGTGATGAATGTGTGTCCTGGAACTCACTCAGCTCTAGCACAGTGCCATAGTTTGCCACCCTCCTCATATTTGCACTTTGACAGGGTGGGGGCAGAGGGGGCCTCAAAGTTTTGCCTTGGTTAAAGTGCCTTACTTTGAGTCTTTGGTAAGAGGTATAACACAGCAAGAGATGGATGTTTTTGGCATATGACATAAAACACAACATCCCATGGAAACCAAGAATATCATTCTACATCCCTCCAAGCCTAAAGAACTTATATGAAGATGATGAAATTTTGGATGTGAAAGCCTAACAGCAACAACGAGTTGACCAAATTATACTGAGACTACCTAATTAGGATTAGTCTTAAAATTAGATTCCTCAGACGAGCACAAACTAAGAATGGTATCCTGGTAAGCTGACTTGTGCAGTGCAACAAATCCAGTTGCAGAATCTGGTCCTAATGCTTCCGCCCACCCCCTCTCCTTGTCAGCAGTTAAATACTGCACAGTCCTTTACTCACAGGCTGTTTCTGTAACAGGCACAGCTTAAATATCTATGTACCTAATGGACTTATCCTTAACACCACAGTGAGGGAGGTAGCATTAACCTCATTTTGCAGATAAACAATGGAAGCCCTCATGGCTTCCCTGTGTTACATCCTATGGAGCAACTGCATGTATGCAGCGAGTGTAAAATGTGTTACACCAGACTGAGGGATTGGCACCCAGACTGACAGAGCTTTGGCACGTCCTCTGTTCCTTCCTTGCACATGTACCACTATGGAGACAGAGGGAGTTCAGAATATGGGTAAGTTAACAGTGACTGTTCTAATCAGCCTGGGAAGATGTGGAGACTTGAACAGAGCTGGACTGTTCAGCACTGGGTAACCTCACTGCTGCCCTGTAACAACTCAGGGTCTCAGGTGCTGTCTCACCACGGTGTAGGATGGATGGTCCAGGGGCCTGAGCAGAACCTGCATAACTGATGTACGAGAATTTTTTTTTATTCTTTTCTACTGTAAGATGGGAGATGTCAATCATTTCTGAGAGTTTTGCCTGAACAGAAAGGAGTAATTATTTTTTGTTTTTAATAAATACGAAAAACTGCTTTTTAAACATTTGGAATGGAAAGTAATCACATGTACTGTATGAGGAACTAGTTTTCCACAAGAGAACGGCACATACCTTTAACACCCCGGAAACTCTCAGTTTAACTACTGTTGTAGCTATTCAAACCGATGCCGGCTGGCTCCCGCCGGAGAGACCTGCAGCCCTGCGGTCTCCTGCGCTGCACTTTGCTTTGTGACCCGGCGCCTCCTGAACAATGCGCGGGGTCAGTTTCGAAACTTCTCAGGGAGTGCACCCAGCGCGGGCGGCGGCACCAGGAAACGGGATACAGGCGCTGCCGCCTTATGTAAGCGAACCGAGCCCGGGGTCGTAAGCGAGGGCTGCGACCGCCGCCTCCGCCCGTCCGTGCGCTCCCCGGGCCCTCTGGGCCCTCCCGCCGCCGTGAGGGGCCGCGAGGGGCCCCTCTGAGGGGGCCGCGAGGGGCCGGGCGCGCGCAGCGCCTGCCAACGGTCCCTCTCCGCGCGCGCGCGCGCGACACATCACAGGCGGCTCGGAGCGGGCGGAGCCGCGGCCGCCTCCCCCGGGGCCGTCACGTGACCCGTGCCCCCCTCGGCCCTGCGGTCCGGCGGCGGGGGGCGCGGGGCAGAGGAGAGCGGGGCGGCCGTAGCGGGAGGGCGGCGCGGCGGGTGAGGGTGAGCAGCGCTCTGGTGGCGGCGGCGTGGGGGAGGGGCGGGGCGGTCCGGCGGGGCAGGCTCGGAAGGCGGCGGCGGCGGTGGCGGCCGGTGGAAACATGGTGCCACACGTGAGGCTTATGTAAAGTGAGCGGCGGGCTGCGCGCCCAATGGGAGAGCGGCGCGCCCCGCCCCCGCCCGCGCGCCTCGGCTGCGTCACGCGCGCGCGGCCAATGGGGGCGCGGGCGGGGCGGGCGCGCGGCGGCCGGTCACGTTTCTGCCCGTATGAAGCCCGAGCCGGGACGCGCCGCGGCCGCGGGACGAGTCGTGTGCGGTGAGTCGGGGCCTCTCGCGCGCGCTCCCCGCGGGGACCGCGAGCCCGCAGGGGGTGGCGGGAGGGGGCGACGGGCGCGGGGGGCTCGGAGCTCCGCTCCTCCCGCCGCCCTCTGGGCCGAGGTTACATAACCCCCGCGCCGGGGCTCTCCCGTTGCCGGGCCGATGGGCGGGCGGGTCGCCTCCTGTCCCGCGGGGTCCGTGGCGCCGCCGTCCCCGGCCCGCCGCGGATGGGGCGCGTGGGGTTCCCTCTCAGCCGACCGAGGGGCGGCTGTGACACGCCCCCCCTCACCCCCCCCACACCGTCGGGACCGCAGCGAGGGAAGCGGCCGCCGGCTGTGAGTCCCTGGCCGCAGCGGGTGCGGGGCTGAGCGCGGCGCGGCCCCCGCCCGCCTCGCACCGGGAGGGCGTCCGGCAGCGGGGGGCACGGACACACCCACACCCGGCCGGCGCTGGGACGGGAGCTGCGCGCTCCGAGGGGCGCCCTTGCGGGGTCAGGCTGGGGGGCCGAGGTGATGGCAGTGCCCCCCGCCCGCGTTCGGCCCGGGGCGGAGGAGGGGGCGGCGGGGCCGGTCCCAGTCCCCCGGCGGCGCTCCGCTCTGGCGTCCCTGGCGGCCGTGTGTGTGCGGGAGGGCACGGCGGGGGCGCGGAGGGCACCGCGCGTGTCTCCGTGCAGGGAGCAGCACCCCGCCACGGCGCCGTGCCCGCCGGCCCGGTGGGATGTTTCACGTGAGGAATTGCGTTATTCAGAGCCACAGTCTCAGCACTACTAACACGTGTGAGGTGCTGGTAGAGTGGTCAACAGGTGCTGTCTCTTTGGTTTTTTGTGCTGCCTGTGGTTGTGAGGACACTTTTTTCCTTGAGACGGTGTGTCTGTGCCTGCTGCTCACATTAGTTGCATGCTATTACACGTGTGATTACAAAACAGTTTATGTAAGTACAGTTTCATGCAAATAGATGAGCAACATGGTAACAGTCAAGCTGACACCCTATGTCTGACGTTCTGTAATAGATTAGGATTGGGTAGAGGACTGTCAGTGTACCACGGGAGCTAAAAAAGCCTGCTGAGATATCAGTATGAAGTTTTTGGTACTTGGTAGTTGTAGCGCTTTGCAAGTCTATGCCAGTGAAACAGTAACTTGACTGAGACAGTGCATTGAAGGATTTTTAAAAAACAAAATCATGAAGGTTGGAAAAGACCTCTAAGATCATGGACTCCAGCTGTTTCAAGCTTATGTCCAATCTGAATCTCCCCTCTTGCAGTTTCAAATCACTGCCCCTCATCCTTTCACTACAGGCCCTGATAAGAAGTCTTTCTCATCTTTCTTGTAAGCCTCTGTCTTCCTTTTCCAAATGTCAGACTGAGGTTTATTGTCTTTTACACCTGAGATTGAATAGCTACCATAATTAAGGGGGAAAAAAGTGGAAGTTCTGTAATGATTCTAGCATGGAGAGAATCTATCAAGTCAAAAATAGAGTAAAAACCTGATGTAGTTTAGTGAGAAACCAAAACTTGCATTATTTCTGCGAAGTGAGGCAGTTTCACTGGAGAACTGGACTGAGTCCTCACTTCGTCCAAGGCTTGCTGTAAGTCTTGTGATTAGAGCACTGTCCTGATGTGTGGGGCCCTGATTTTGGACTCTGGAGGTTGCCTTACCTCACTGGCAACATGTAGAGGAAAGGAGATGACCTTTGACGTAGAGTAGAAGAAAAAAGTAATAGCTTTCTGGTTTTGGTGGGGTTTTGGTCATTTCAGGTGTTTATTTCAAGGTAGAACCGCAAATACTTTAGTTGGGTAGTTGTCATAAGTGTGAAACGCTGTACAGTGAAAGAGCTTGTCCCGTGAAGAAGTCACTACATCATTTGGCTTGATGTAGTCCAGAAAGTAAAAGCATGGAAAGCAGGTTTTTTGCTTTTGTGCACTTCCTCAGATTCAGCAAGTGTTCTGGTTTCATTTACAATTCAAAGACTACGTGATTTTGCTGGGCTTTTTGTTTATTTGTCAGTTGGTGGGACTTGTAGGCTTCCTCTATTTGTTTTAGCATGTGAATGCTGTCAGTGAAAAATCTAAGTAATCTTCATTTTTACGCCTTACTCTTATTCCTTTTGGATTTCCGCTGAGAAGGATTAAAGGGAGGGCATATTGTCATATTACCTTCTCCAATTTTTCTTCCCCCAGTCATAAGATTAAAATATGTAACAACTCAGTTTATCAAGTAAACTTGCTGGAGCCTGTCTCTAAACAATACATTTTTATAGTAATAAGTATTGTGAGTAAACTGAGATGTTGATGGAGCCAGAGTATGAGAATAGAGTGAAATGAGGAAAGTGATTGGCAGTAAAATTCTGGATGTTTCTTCTACCTCAGACTTTACTATGACCAGGAAGTGTTTGGCTTAGATACAGACTAATAAACCAGGTTTTTTTTTTTCCTGAGTTCTGGCCACACCCTTATTTCTCTAACCTCTTTATGGTGTTAGAATATAGTTTCCTGCAGAAAATCTTTTTTAACCCCTTAAAGTATAAGCACATGTGCAAATTGCTGTGGGATGAGGTGTATTTGTGGATTAAAAGCAGTGTGTTACCACCAGCCAGTAGAACCAGTAAATTATCACTAGTCTACATCAACTGTAGTGTTTTCTATAGGGTTGCTATGGTTGGCCTATGTTAAAAGGGAACATCATGTTCTTAGCAAGGCCTTGTGTAATACTTGGCGTGAGTGTCCTGTAGACACTATATAATACTCATGACGTTACCACATCATAATTACTAGATGATCAGGTGTTTCTGAAAAGGAATTTTTGTCTCCAGTTTTGGTTGCATGGCCTAGAATTCCTCCATGAGGATGGTGGATTACAGAGCTTATTCACTGGATTGTTTTGCTGCATTCATACTTTCCACATCCATTTATATCCCTGTAGTGCAAGTTTTGAACTGCTTGAGTACTCCTTGTGTTAACTTAGCTTGTCAAGCACTGAACAGCAAAGGGGTCAGTTAATACCTGTGTCATTCTCTGTGTTATTGTGGTATTACTCTGAAGGGCTTTGTCTTGCACTTTTGGGTACAGATGAGGTTGAATACAGAAAATGTTGGTCTTGAAAGTAATGCTGCCGATGTTTTGTGTCCTGTGTAAAAGGTGTCCACTTTCTTGCTTTTAACTGCTGCCTTAAACTTACCCACTGCTGTAGTGGGGGTCAGGCTGTCAACATTGCGTGTGTTGGTTGTAAGGCAAACCTTTTACTTGCCAGGCATTGGTTAGTGAAGAACAACTGTGCCTTCTGACACTTAGAGGATTTTTTGGGGAGGAGGGTGTGGGTGTTTCTTTTCAGTTACAGGCAACATACTAAATTCTGTTAAGTACCTTTAAAGAACATGGGAAAAGAGAAGGAAAAGAGAAGGTAGCAGTCAAACCCATATTTCAAAGGCTAATGGTTTTGCTATCTGTTGGTGGGATTTCTTGTGGCCCAAGGCTGCTTTTGTGAAATGCAGTGTGGCAGAGAACAAAATGAAGAGCGGTCAGATGATTTGGGTATGTCTGTAAAACCTGTGGAGACGCTTTGAAGCTGCTCTCCAGAGCATGCTCTGTTAATGCTGCCAGCGATGCAGAGGCATATGTAGTAGGGAGGCACCCGCACACATGGGGATCCACATGCCCGAGCATACGGCAGTGATCCGATGTTCTGCTAAGTGGCTTAGTAGATCACCAGGCACGCTTGTGCAGCCTGCTTGTACTCTGCCTGCCAGCAGTGCTGGAACAGGGGCAGGGCAGGCTTCTGTGCTTCTGGTTTGTGTTTCTGAGGTTATCCTTTCAGTGTAGATAGGGTCTTTTTGTGTGAGTGCCTACACTGGACTTGTACTTGTGCAGAATCCTCTCACTTGATGCTGTCTCCCTATTGAGGAGTTGCTGAGGGATAGCAGCAATTACTGTTTCATTCAAGTTGCACAGGCAGTAGTTCTGAAGTGCATGTTTTCCCTGCTTATCTGCCTGTGTAAGAGAGGTTATGAGAATTTGTGTGTGAAAGCTATTGTAAGATCAAGAAATTTTTGTACAGATGTTTTCAGCTGCTGCTGAAGTAGTGTGTGGTAGTCCTAGAGAAGCCTTCTGATTTCACTGACTTTTTTTGGTAGTCTTATTTAGACAGGTTTACCTGTAGAAGATACATAATCATGGAGTATGATTTTCCTTTCTTCTTTGTTTTCTCCCAATAGAAAGGAAAAATTTATTAGGGATGCTGAAGGTTTAGAGGCCCAACATGCTGTTTCCACGACAAGTGGACTAAAATACATGTTCCTTGGGGCAAGAGTTTGAGGAGATTCTGCAGATCGTATGAGCAGGCTGCAGGTGTGTGGAGGAAAAGAGAGCTCATTTGTATGCCAAAATGTTAAGGAAATACTTCAGGTTTGCTTCCACCTGTTTTTTGAGTGTACTATTATAATCCTTAGTGCTTGATTTTTTTCTTATAGATAAAATAGTTAGAGATTTCCATGTCTAGATGGCTTTTAAGTAGAACTGGCTTTTTAGAAGTAGATCCAAAGCTACATTGCCATTCTAACACCCTGTCTTAAAACAGAGGCACTTCACTGTGCCTCTGCAATGACATCTGTGACTTCTCATAATTGAAGCTTAGTGAGACAAGATGAAGTGGTGAGGATGTCCAGTACTTTTCTTTTTTGTTGGTTTTGCTGCCTATTCTTATTGCTTGCAGCTTTTGTATCTTAGTACACTTTTTGTGCTTGACCTTATTACATGTACTTTTACGTTTCTGCTTAGTTTAATTTTACAAAGATCTTCACTATATAGAGCACTTCATTTCAATTTCCTCTCTAGCATGGGTTCTTCTGTGACTTGAGCTCTTATTTCAGTGCTAATATGTCCAACTCCTAGGACAAGTACATCATGTTTGTTAGGTTGCTGCACTTCTTGGAGTGTATTACTGGTGTGATGGGGTCTAGAATTTATTTGGCACAGAGTCTTCCAGAATGGGACTTTCATTCTGACTGAAATCTTTAACAGGGTGTGAACTGCAGAAATGTCTTAAGAGAGCATTAGCCTGGAACTTCTATAAATGTAATACCCATGGTGAAATCCTGCCCTTTTCTGTAAGGGAGGGGAGCAGTAGATACACAAGTGTGCTGCTTAATGAGGATGTCAACAAATACTATAGTTGAAATGCGGTGTTGAGGTACTTTTGATCTAGTTTCACCTTTAATAAAGGCAAAGTATGTGGATACATGGTGGGTTGTGATAATTTTTCCCTCCTTTCTGTGGCAATGCTTGATATCATCTCAAACATACCATTTTTGGTTGGTTGGTTGGTTTGTTTGTTTGTTTGTTTGTTTTTTCAAAGAGGACAAGAGTTGGCATGTGCAGGTACTAGAGTTCTGAATATTGCTGTGCTTAATGGTTTCTCCAGTTCCACTCAAGAAGAGAACAGCATTTTCTGGTTACAAAGAGAATGAAATGTTGGGTTTTTTTAAATTCACATTGAGTGCAACTTTAGTTACCTATAAGAAGACTGAAAGAAGGATGTGTAGAAATTAGCATGGGGCAGGAGAAGGAGATCATGTTTAGTGTCTTCATAAGATGTCTTGGCACAGGCTGCAGGTTTTGGTTTTTTGGGGGTTTTTGGGGTTTTTTTTATGGCAAATATGCAACCTGTTGGCAGTTAAACTTGGCTCTGGGCCATGGCTTATTATTCAAGGTGAAGGAATAACCCTGAGAAAGCCAGTTTCTGTTGGCTCTTGGGGATGATCAGCCCATGTCCCCTATGGAATCTTGAGAGTTGTGGGCTTAACAGAACGAGGAAACCTGAAAGGATAAAATAAGCTTTGTTCCTGGTCTGGCAGAAATGAGAACAATTCCTGCTAGATGATGGAGGAATAGTTCAGAACAACTTTTTGGGGGGAAGAGGCAAAGGGGAGATTTCTGTGATATTTGACTTCTTACAGTCTTTCATTTGACAAGTGCAACCGTGTGCTGGTATCCTTCTGTTCTTAGTAAAACTGAGTTGACTTGGTCCTGTTACCTTACTTCTCATTGTGAGTTATTCCTCAGGGAAAACAAGCAGCTTTAGAAATGACAAAACTAACCTAAAACTGGAAGGCAATTAAATAATAGCAGTGCCATGGGTGCTTCAGAAATACAAGTGACTGGTGACATAAGCTTAGGTCCATTTAGGAACCATTACTTGAGGACTGAAGGATTATTTTTTTTCCTATTTGGCCCTCTGGGAGCCTAAGAAAGTTTTTTTTTTTTTTCTGTGATGCCTTTTTTTTTTTCTATCAGATGTGCGTAGAAGAAGTGTAAATTTTAGTAAACTGAGAACAGCTTTTGCTCTAAGAATGCATACTTGTGTTTTGGAATATGAAACTAATCTTGGTCGTGATGTCAGTACTTTTTCTCTGTTGAATTAGCTCTCAGAAGTTTTTCATCTGGTGAGGTTAATTTGGAATTTGAATTTTGGTGATGAAGTGTTTTAAGATTGTTAATGTGCAGAAGAAGAAACATAACTTGAATGTGATCCCAGACTTTATACCAGATAATACTAATTCTTCAGCTTGGATGCTGTCAGCATTTTGAAATACATTATGTTAGTATCTGTATTATCTAAATAATGTTCTAACAATAAATTAAGATCATGGAGATGGAATTTGAGGAGGTTTCTTACCTTTATAAAGGGAACAGTTCAGTGGGTAGTTACTTTGTGCATTGCTCAAAGAACCAATTTAGAAGTTAGGTTACAATAATAAATATTTTTATCAGTAAAATTTCTTGCATTTCCTCTTATTTTGTATTTGTAGTCTTTATAACTGTTCATCTTGGAATACATATTTTACATGGTTGGACTTGTATTGCATTATATAAATGGACTTGATTTATCTTTCATAGTAAATTTTTATGTAGCTTATAAAACTATGTTCTCTTTTTTTATAGGAATATATTAATGACGCTTTCAGATTTGGAAAGATCACGATTAGTACATTCATTAAGGTGAGTGTTTTATGCTGTCCCTGAGAAACTGATTTTACTTTTTAGTGAGTCTGAACTGGGAGGTTTTTTAATGTGCTTTTGTTGTTGCTCTTCTGTATGTTTCCTTTGAGCTGTAATATCGGGAATAATGTGGCAGCAGGACCAGGGCAGGGATTCTGCCCCTGTACTCAGCACTGATTAGGCTGCACCTTGAGTGCTGTGTCCAGCTCTGGGCCCCTCAGTTCAGGAAGGACATTGAGGTGCTGGAGAGTGTCCATAGAAGGGCAACAAGGCTGGTGAAGGGACTAAAGCACAGGCCCTATGAGGAGAGGCTGAGGGAGCTGGGGGGGCTCAGCCTGGAGAGGAGGAGGCTCAGGGGAGACCTCATCACTCTCTGCAACTCCCTGACAGGAGAGTGTAGCCAGGTCGGAGTCGGTCTGTTCTCCAGGAACCAGCAGTAGGACAAGAGGTCATGGTCTTAGACTGTGCCCAGGGAAGTTTAAGTTGGACATTAGAAAGAAATTCTTTACAGAGAGAGTGATCAGCCATTGGAATGGGCTGCCCAGGGAGGTGGTGGGGTCACCGTCCCTGGAGGTTTTTAAGATGAGACTGGATGTGGCATCAGTGCCATGGTTGAATTGACAGGATGGTGTTGGGTCATGGGTTGGGCTCAATCTGAGAGGTCTTTTCCAACCTGGCTGATTCTGTGATCTGTACTGCTTGCAGATCAGAAGTTTATTAATAAGCTAGTCTGGATAGTACTGTAATATTGCAAAACAGATGAAATTGTAACTGAGATTTTGAGGATTAACACTATAATGTCTGTTTAGTCTAAATAATTAAAAAAAAATCAAATCTGTTTTTCTGTAGCTAAAAAATGTGTTCTGAATTGGTTCTAAAATCTGACAACATTCTCTTTTTAATGCTCCAGGTAGGGCTTCAGTTCTACAGAAAGTGAACTTGGTTCAGCTTGGTTTGCATCGTGTAATACAGGTGTGTTTCCTAAAGCAGGTTGTTCACTCTTTTCTAATATTTGAAGTCTTTTGTGCTTAGAATAGATGTATGTTAGTATCAAAGAAAATGTCACAAGTTCTGTATTATTTGTAAACTGAACAAATTAGATTTCCTTCTGTGGAAAAGATCTTCTTTGAGATGCCATCCATAGATGAACTCTTTAGTTCTTTGCAATTTGGTCATACTCAATCACCTGAACATTTCCTTTGTTAAATAATAGGAAAAAATTATTAGATTTTACTGCTTCTAATTCTGTTCACACGGTTTAAATACAAGTCATTCAGACCAGGCATTTTGTCTCAGATAAAAATGCTTTTGGTGTAGATTTGTCTTCCTTTCAGTTAAATTGTAGAAAGGCTTATCATGAGAATTTTAAGTTTACAAGGACTGTTTTATCTTAATGTCTTCCTAAATGGGCTAAGTAGATGAAACCAATATGAGACACAATTAAAATGGTACAGGCTGCTACTGTGAATATCCTCTTCAAACCTAGACTTTTGTTAAACCTTTTTTACTTTTTTAACCTCTGAAAATTTTACAGGGAGTTAGGTTAGAGTAAGGGAATTGGAAGAGCTGCCTTTAAACAAAGATTTAACTAGTGCTTAAAGACATTTCATGTTTTTAATTTCCAAGCTAAAAACTGTTAAATCTGCAAGTAGTTCTGGATACAGCAATTTCTAACACTTCTTGTGGTCAGAGGTGTAAAACTCACAGTTTAAATCCTGTTTTATCAATTTATGATAAAGTTAGAAGCAAAAACATTTAAAGAACCAATGTGTACAGGTTTGTATCATAATATGAGTATTTTAGAACTCATTTCAGCTTTACAATGTTATGCAGAATGGAATGTTGTGAATAAATTCTTCCTTAAATCTGGCCAACACAAATGTACTTTTAACAGTTAGTAGACGTGCAGCATGTTAAGTTATGGCATGTTAACATGAGCTGTCTTCCAAAGTGGTTAGCTTGGGATTTGAACACTTCCAGATTTTTGTTCCAAACATTTCTTCTGCATATTCAAATGATGTAGTTCTTTGTCACACAAATATTTTTTTTTTGTCACACAAATTTTTATTGTACTGTTTTTTTGTGCTACATGGCAGTGGCATGTACCAACAGGCTTAGTTTGCTAGATTTGATAGAAGAGCTTTCAGTTTCTTGGTTTTTCCATCAAAATTCCCAGTGTCTCTCTTGAGAAGCTGTTTTTATTAGGAAAAATAATAGTGTTAATGGACTTTGTTAGTACAGACTTCTGACCATAAAAAACCACTTTTTTACTGTGAGGGTAAGTAAGCACTGGAACAAATTGCTCAGAGATATTATGGAATATCCATCCTTGGAGATATTCAGAAGTCTTCTGGAGGTGGTCTTGGGCAACCTGCTCTAAGTAACTCTGCCTGGGCAGTATTCCTCCAGGGGTCCCTTTTGACCTCAGTCATTATGTGAATTGAAATTTTGCAGCTGCCTTGTAGAGTCTTCAGTGTCTGTACCAAGCCCACAGTGATGTAGATGAGTTTAGATCAGATGGTAAAATGGTGGTGTAACCAAACCTGGAGCTCCTGCTGTGACCACACCAGGCATTTGGCTCTTGACCTACTGTAGAGGCTGGCCCTGCTCTTAGTGGCTGTGTCAGCCCATGCAGATTATGTGCATAGTGTGTTACCATACTGATTGTGAATCCTAAGGGTTATTTTATCCAGCATAGAAGATTCTGTTGTTTTAAAATGCAATAAGACCTTATTTTAGACCATAAGTGTTTAAAATGCAAATTTGTGTCTTATTCCTCTGCTGTATGACAGTTTCATGTTTAACCAACATTTATCTGCGTAGGCATGACATAACTGTGAGCATCTCTCTGGTATCTGTTTGAAGAGGACACTGTTGGGGGGCCCAGGTATTTCTTTTATATTTTATAGTTATAGAGGTGTCCGGACTCTGTAATGGTCAAAGGTTTCCAGTAGAAGAGGATGAGACAAGAATTAAATGCATGTGGCAGACTCTGGACCTAGGCATCTCATGCTTTTGATGCTAGCTGGGAGGGAGCTTGATAAACACTTTTACCAACTTTTCGTATTAAAAGCAGGTAAGAAACGTGCATAATTATTATGATTCATGTTAGTAGAAAAATGCTGCCCCTCTATAGCTTATGCAGAAAATATATTGTTCTGTGTTTGTTTTATCTTAAAACTGGGATTTTAGTCATATTACACCCATTCAGAACAATTTTTTGGGTATGAACTGGGAGTTACCTTATTTGAAGCCAAAGTTTTTTTAGCCTAAAACCATACTTATTCTTAAATTCAGGTTTGAGTTTCTTCACTGAGGAAGCAGCCTGGTTGGAAGCATCCTTACTATGGATGTAAGGGCCCTGATCTGATGCTGACTCCTTCCTGTATAGGAGCTGCTGTAAATTCAGAGTGGCACTTGGATAGCTCTGGAGCAGGGCTATGTCTTGATCAGTCCCTCTGTTGTGGAGTGGCAGCTGTAAGCAGTAGTTAATGGGGATGACCTTTATAAAGATACTACTTTTATTTAAGAGACTTGTGTTTAGGGTTCCCTTGAACTGAAAGGTGAATCCTTATCAACAAATTGTGAAATGAATACTGTGAAATTCAGATATCAGCACTTGTGATATATTAAAGGTTGTTGATAATTTTATTGGCATAAGTAGAAAATTGAGTTACACCTCATTGCTTGTTAAGAAAAAAAGCAAAACTTGTTTATTATTAATTGAAGTGAGATGAGAAATCTAGTAAAAAAGAAAGTTTTGTTGTTGTTTTGGTTTGGTTTTTTTTTTTTTTAGTAAAGAGGTCCTACAGGAAATCATTGAGCATCTTTGTTATTGTTTCTTATAGCAAAGTCTGAGAGTACTGCCATCTTTTGCTTTTCCCCCTTCCTAGAAAATGTCCTAGTGAAGGTATTCTGTTAATTGTTCTGTCTCTTGCTAGAAAATGATGAAACTCTCTATGTTGCTGGTAAAGTTGTAGAGTTGAACAAGTCACTTCTTGGATTATTGTTTGTTTTTCAATATGTTCTCATAATGTTTTGCTACTACCAAGCATTTAATTATTGTCTGATTGCACAGGGAGAATGCATTCATTGTAGATGTTAATTTTCAGTTATCTCTCAAATTGCATGATATGATTAAACCCTTGCTAGTTATTTGTCATACAAATGAGAAAACTTTTACTATTTTGCAAAGCAAAAATCCAGAAGACATGCAGAAACCCTTCTTGTTGATAAGATCTTCAGTAAAATTTCATCCTGACCATTAGGAATGTCTGCTGTAGGTGCTAGTACAGTTAAGAGTATCTGAATATTCATATGTCTGTAGTCATAAACTGTGGTGTGCCTCTTGCTTCAGTGGGAATATTGGTAAGTTCATAGTAGTTGCAAATTTAGACTCAAATCTCAAGATGTAGTCCTCTTACTCAGTTCTTGAATTGGATAATTTTGACTCTGGAGTGTTAGTTTCTCATTTTTTAATTGCCAGTATTAAACATGATAGGTTTTGTGTGAAAAGAAATCTGGAAAAAATCTGTTACCTGAATATAATCAGATCTCTCCTGAAACAAGATTTTTGTGTTTCAATACTATAGTTTCAAAAAAAATAAATCTCCTTGGTGTTCTACAGTCCTCCTTGAGGTTTTCTTTCAAAAATAGAAGCTCAGTTACTTCTTCCAGCATTTGTCCATATGTATTTTGGTGGGATTTTCTGGGGATGGTAAAGTTCAGGACATTTCCTTTGTCTTACTGCAGAATAAAGGAGCTGCTGTAGCTAATGAATAACCAGAAGACATTTGCTGCACATCTAACCTGGCATATCGATGCCTACATTTGTCCTTAGTGCTCAGTGGAATTACATACTTTTTCCATACGCTGCATCAGGACCTTGAAGAGCTCTAGTCTTTGTCAGAGTGACTTTGGAAGGCTTGCTCTATCTATACTAATAGAATGGGGGTTTTTGTAAGCCAGTTGCCTTAAAATCAACCTTAACTGATGCCAATTTAAGATTTTAAAAAAATTTATTTGCAGCATCAAAAAAACCAACCTCCCTTAAAAGTTTAGAAAGATGGAGCAGCAAATAAAGAAAAAAAATGGCATAATATATTTGTCTCAAAATAAAACCAAAGTTCTTTCTGTTTCCATGTTCAGATGCTTACTGAACTTAGTATGGGATGTAATTACCTTCTTCAGACTAGTATCAGGAGAGAACCTCAGACTGGCAAAGTATGCAAGGTTTTGCCTTTCCAGTTTTGTTTGGTTAGTGATTGAGAATTTATTCAAGCATATGAGTGGGATGAATATGTGCAATTTATTATGTCATTTTGGCTGAGATTAGTTTCAAAGTTAATTAATCTCTTTGTGATGTGTGACTGTCTGTGCTGCTGAAGTGCTTGAGTGTGCATGCAGATGTTCCACTTAAGGTCTTTCTCTGCCTGAGACTGAAGTCTAGCCAGCTGCATCATTCTTATCTAAATTACAGGCACAGAGCATGGTGTAGGATTATTGCCAGTCTGTTCTTTCTTCACAGTTACTCCAACCTCTTCTTTGAAAATCTCTCCAAAGTTATGGCATATATTAACATTGCTACTTTGGGGGAATCTTGGCCTTTTTGAGTATTATTATACAAAGCCTTGTTTTAGAAATGCTCCTCTTTCTTCTTTCCCCAGAAGCTCTTGCAAATTTATCATAATATTTTTCTTGTTACTTCCTATTTACTCTTCCTGTATTCCTTACTCTGGTATGTGTCTCTGGCACTGAGGCTTTTGAGATTTTGAAACAGAAGAAATTTTGTGCAAGACTGACTTTCAGTGACGGTAATCTTCCAGTCCTGCCGAAGAACACTCAAGGAGTTGAGCCAGTTCTTTTTGAAAGATACCTTTAAAGAGGTCAAACTTGTATCTTTTTCATTACTCAGCTACTCATTTTTGTTTCTGGCATGACTGTCTTTGGGATCCAAATTGTAGTCACTGTAATGTGGTTATGTAGGAACTGCAGATAGTTGGTGTGGGCAAAGCTGCAGAAGCTCTGGCATGTTGGTAGTTAGAGACAGAAATAACAAGACTTACGTGTTTCCTGACACAGATTTCTGCCAGGTATCAAGAGGAAGAGAACTGACATAGTGTCTCCTAAGTGTCAGCATCTGTTTCTTTTCTATTGGTGATTCTCTTAATTTGAACTCATTGCTTAGAATAAAAATATTTTTTAAAACCCTGAAAGCTTCTCTGTCATTGACTCAATCAACTCTTGTTTAGGGTGACACAGGAAATTCCTCAAAAGTTATTGGACAATTTATATATATATATATATATATGGAATAATTCTCTCCCACTTAAGGAAATACTGTTGAAGTTTCCTGCAGGTACCTGGCAGATGCTATCAGGGAAAGAGGGGAGGAGACGAGACAATAGATATTTAGAGGTGGAAAAAATGACTCCTCAGGGGTTTAACAGCTGAGAATTTCAAACTGTGTAAGACTCTAGAAGCTAGCTGTGGCACATTTTTGTTGCCTCTTAAACTTCCAAAGATAACAGAAAAGACTTTGGGAAAATAATTTTCCAAAGAAAGGTTGTGTCAAACAAATATTTGCAGGCAACTCTTTGAGGCACTGGAAATACTACAGCATATGTAGTACTCTCTGGCTTAGGAATTCAGGAGAAGAGGTTTCTTGTGCCTAAAGACTAAAATACAAAATATTTACATCCAGACTAGGAAAGCTGTGGCTCAGTCCTTGTTCTTCCCATAAATAGCACAGTTTTACTGACATATGTGTTACTGTGATACTGGGTTAATTATCTTTGGAGAATTTAGGGCTATTCTAAGAGTCTGTCTTTTGTTTCGTGCTTATAAACCTATCAATTGTGTACATAGTTTTCTTGATAGCATTAAATATGACAGCCCAAAGTTGATGGGGGTTTTTTATTTTGAGAAATTTTTTTTCCCCTGTCTCTAAAAAAACCGTCTGACATAGTTCACTAGCAGATAGTGTTGTTTTGCTTATGACAGTATATTTTTCTGTTGAATCTAAAGCTCTTTCCATAGTAGCATTTGGTCAGGAAAGCAGGAGGGAACTCCAACCTTGGGCACAGATTATAGTATGAGAAGTGTTAGATCTTGCCTTAAATTTGCATGTCACACCTCCTTCAAGGCAATGCTCTGGCTGCCTTTATTCTGAAAGCTTCATGAAGGGGTTAATTTTTCATTTTTTGATGTGCATAAGGCATTTATTTGAAGTGGACAAGATGCTGTAGATGATCTCCAAGGTTACCTTTAACCTTCACAGGGGAGGTAAAAAGACACTCCATTGCTAACTGAGTAGTTTGCTGGACTACTTTTACTCACTGAATCCTCCATAGAGCTTTCTGCTCTCAGTGCCCTCTGACAAATAATAGTACAGATAACACATGGGAAATGGCTTCTTGAGGGTGGCCTCAGTTATTTAACCAGACAGATGCTCTTAGGTATGCAATACTTGAAGTGCTGAGAGCATCTCCTGGATAAGAACAGATTTAACATATGTATAAAACACTCCTTGTCTTTGCAGTAACAGAAGGTTTGTCTCATGGGCTGTCCATACAGGTGTTCCCTGTGCCACAATCCAAATTCGCCCTCCTGAGCACTTTGGTGGTTTTGGTCACTCTCCCAAAAAACCAGCTGTGGTTATCCTGGGATGATTAAGGCCAGGCTGTGGTACTGCAGATGGTGTAATGGTCACCACTACCCTCTCAGCAGGGAGGCTCACGGGGAGCCTGCATGGCCAGAACGGACTCTAACCTGGCATGGAACTTTCTTCAGATGTCTAGATAAAGGCAGGCAAGTGGAAGTGTGAGCTTGCTCTGTCAGAGAGATTAAATTAGTGGTGAACTGTCTGATCTAGTTAATCATTGGCCACTAGAGATGTGCTGTTGTGATATAATACTAAAGTTTCAGCTAAGAGTAAATATTCTTTTATTGCGAGTTCCAGTTATGTAATTTTTAGGACAGAAGTGGTTAACTTGGTCCGGAAAAAAACCTGTTAGAGCTACTAAAGTGTAATTTACTGCCTGTACAGTACTGTTCAATATAACAGCATGACAGGATGTCTCTTTTGTCTGGATTGGGGTACCTGAAGTGAATACCTGCAGAAGTGAAATGTCAGTATATTTCACTCTACCCAAAGGGGGTTTTTGTTATCACCTACAATGAAGAACTAGTGAATAAACTTGTAAAGAAAAAAAAGTATTTCTATTTTTATACCATTACTGATAGTTTAAGTGAATGCCCTTAAACTGCACTTCCTACTTCCTCTTTCAAATGAAAGCAGATACCTTGCTTATTACTTTGGCCAAGCAGGGAGATGAATAGTATTTTCTGGAAAAACTTGAAATAAATGTAAAATGTCTGAAAAAACATCAATTAGGAGGGTAAGAAAGTAGTTTCCATGTGGTTTCGTTTTAAGGGTAGTTGAATTCTAGTGTGTTTTAAATTAATCTTGTGAATGTTTTCTGTTACAGTCTTTCTAAAAATACAAATATTTATTTGTGTTTAAAAGGAAGCTGCTGCACTTACTATTAACAAAACATAGTTAAGAATTTTTTTATTGACTTTGTTATTCCAGTCAGAGGTCTATTAGTCAACAAGTGTAATCTTGAATATTTTAAAGGAACAAAGAGGAAGGAACAAACATGGTTCTCTTGTCTTGAAAACAATGCTTTTTTCCCCTGATGATGAATTACATAGTTCAGAGAATCTTAGTTCATAGTTTTGCAGTATTGTTATCTCTGTGGGTTACTGACATAGATGAGGATGTAAGTCAGATTAAATATCATTATTCTACTCATAAAGTTGAACTGCTCTGTAGTACTTATCTTTTTTGACAGTACTTCAGTATTAGTTTGTTCTTGGTTTGCCTCCATATAAATGCTGATTTTTGAGCCTGGTGCATTAGAATTTGCTTTTAAAGCAGGGATTTTTTTGTTGTTGTTGTTTTAACCTTTTCTAAACAATTTTTATCACCCCCCCTTCCCAAATTAGTGGTATTTAGTAGATAAATCTCAGAGTTATTTATGTCTTAGAATTTTTGCTGTTGATAAGTAGGTGGGTTTGTGTGCTTAGTCTCCCTGTTCATGTGTGATCTGTCTACCTCCCTACATGGCTCTTGTACAAAGAAAGAAATGAAGAACTGGTGAAAATGACACAACAGATCTTAAAAGAAACAGGGCAAGAGTATGTATTTTAAAAAACCCAACATAAAAAACCAAAACAGCCCAAATCACCTCCAAACCAAGTAAGCAATGCTCTGATGTCTGAATGGAATTTTTTTGTTTATCAAGGTAAACTGGAGGCCAGTGGAATGGTTTCACTGAAAATAATAACAGTTATTGTCCAAATCCAGGCAGTAAAATTGTCAAGTATTAGGTAGGAAAATAAAAAACAAATAAATGCAAACTTTTAAGGAGTTTTTCATGTTTATTCAACTTCGGGTTTTTCGTGTGGGTTTTTGCTAAAATATAAATACCTTTTCTGTGCTAAAACATTGTGAGAATTGCAATTTAACGTAAACTTTTCACCACTCAAATGCTGAATATATTAACTATAAATATCACCTTTACTTTCTACAGTTAGTGCAAATTCCAGTCTGTCAGCAAGGCAAACAAGAAAATAATTTTTTTTTCTTCCTTCCCTTCCTCTTCAGATTTGTGCATCTGTACTTCCAAACAGAGTTTGCACAGAGAGAAAATTCTGAATATGGCTTGATTTGCTCTTGGTCTTGGCAGTGTTTCTAATGAGTGTCCCACGGACTCTGTCAAGTTCAGGGGGTTCTACTCCAGCACGGAGGAGCAGAACCCTGAGCAGCAGCCTGGAATCAGTGAAAGCATTTCTCTGTCATTCTGTTTAAAGAAGCAACGGAAAATGAGTGATTATCCTGGACTTGCAAATAACCATAGCCAGATGATTGCTGAAGATTCAGAAATTCAGACAAAGCCTGAACATTCTCATGGAGTTCTTCAGGAAGATATTGAAATGAGCAGTGGATCCAGTGGAAATGACTCCAGTGGAAACGACTTCAGTGGAAATGACACAAATGAAAACTATTCAAGTGGGCATGATTCTCATGGCCATGAATCTGATGAAAATGGGAAAGATTCAGCAATGCTCATGGAATCTTCAGACTGTCATAAGAGGTAGTAGCTAAACTTAAAATACATTTCAGTTTTATTTTTGTCACGAATGACTTTTTCCATTTGAATATAATTTCTGAATAATAACTAAGGTATAAAATGTATCTTTAGATTGAAGCCAAGTGTTCTAGTTAAATTGTACCCTCATGTGGTGTAAATTGTGTAATATATATGTATTCATAAATAAAAGATCTCTGGTATTCTGCATGGCCAGCTTTATTTGCATCTTTCTTATCATCATTGTGTGTTTACTTGGCCTTATTTATATTTTTTCTTGTAAACCAACTTCTATGATTGTATATCAAAAACTGTCAGTTTGTTCTTATGTATTAGGATGCAATTGTTCTCTTTTAAATAATAGCTTACTGTACAGAGCAAAGCTATAGTAAGAATCACCTTCTTAGTAGTCCTGCAAGGACCAGGCAGTTGGACTTGGTGATCCTTATGGATTCCTTCCAACTCAAGTTACTCTGTTTCTTAGACAAACATCTAACAGCCATAGTTTCTTTTTATTGTACCATGCAGAAGCTTTTAAAGTTTGGGGTTTGTTTTGTTTTGGTTTTTTCCTAGGTAGCCAGTAATTAATAGGAAAATATAAAGCTAAAATGAACTAAAAGTTGTTTGTTAGGTTTACTAATATTAATCTTTTTCAATGTTTCCTAATTCTAGTTCAAGCTCAAATGCATTTAGTCTGATGATTGCAAACTCTGAACACAATCAGTCCAGCAGTGGATGCAGGTAAATGAGTGGGCATATATTTTTCAGTAATTTACATGTGCACTAAATGCTGAAAACTAAATAGTATTGTATTTTGGTGTTTTGTTTTGTTTTGCCTAAGCCTGAAGGACTACACAAGAAATCCTGTCTTTGATTCTCTTCCTGTCCATAATCAGTAGCATGTCCTATTAACCACTTGATTGCTTTAGAGTTTTTTGTTGCTATTCCATGCTAGTTGTGTGATAACCTTTCAAGTCATGTTACTTGGTAGCTTAACTCTCTAATTTTTACTTTTGTGGCATCCCTTTGAATATTGCTTCAGCTCTAGTGGGGGTTTTTTGTAGCTTTTCTTTAAGTTTTCTTCTCTTTAGAATAGTCTTAACCTGATAGTGTATTAACATCCGAATTCAGCTATTGAGCTGAATTATGTTCTGATGTCCAGCACCCATATCATCTGCCTCTCCCATGTTCCATTTGCTGGGATTCAACCCTCAGTGCGTAAGGATAAACCAATATAGCTGCTAAAATCCCTCTTTTTGGACTCTGCTTCTGACCTTGGTAGCACTGAAGGCTCAAATCTAGATACTTCAGAGTGCCCTACTGTACTTGTTGTTTTTTTAAGTCAGCTGATCAGGAGACCAGACAAGGATATCTGGCTATAGCATATGGATATTAAGACCTCTCTCCACACCTACCTACCTGGAAGTGTTTCTACCTGATACAGTTCATAGAAAAGTGGTAAATTAAAATTACTCTTGTGCACTATTTGATGCTTGAGGAACTTATTTTCTGTGTCTGCCTTGCAGGCACCGGGAGATCTTGTTCCATGCTCTGTTTTCAATTGGAAATGGTGATCTAGAGTTCATATTGTTAAGTACGAAAGACAGACTGAAACAGAGACATTTCTTAATCTTCTTTTCCCATTAATTCAATTTTCTTCACAGCAAGATTTGGGGGGATGCGGGGGTTACTTATTACAGTTTTTCTGATGTCTCTTATTTTAAATTTCACTGATATTTCTCTGCTCAGAAATAATTAGGAGTCTATCAGGAACAGTGCTAGAGGGTTACAGAGCAGAATCTGATCATCTTTTGAAAATGGGAGACTGAAGATATCTAGAGAATGATCTTTAAAGAGAAGGCTAAAGTAGTCTGATAAGCTGCATGCTTAATCTTAGATTCACACTACTGGGTTTTGGATTCAATATCAGTGCCAACCAACAACTCTAGTTTAGTAGCTGTAGGTACCTTTCCAGGTTGCTGTCCACAGAAAACAAAATGGAAAGCTTTATCCGACTTGCTTATTCTGTCCTCTGCAAGTCACAGCTTCCCTGTGGCTGCCTGCTGTGCCTGATGCTACTGATCTCTGGGAAAACATTTATGAGTTGTGTAACTTATTTTCCAGGGAGGCCCATCTTCTGCATACACTGCTGCTGAGGGCTAATTTGGAAAGGTTTCTTTTCTTGCAAAACAGTCTGACCACTCTCATGAAGCAGCCTCAGAGAGTAGAAATCAGCTGTATGCTCAGTTATTCCATAATCTTTTCCCTCTCTCTTTTCACCTACTGCCAGCATAGAGGGCTCTTCTGTGAACAAAGCCCTGTTTGATTACATCAGTCCAAACTGTCAAACCACATTGTAGATGTGATTTTAATATACATCATGAACATAATGTTTCCCAAGGGAGTGCTATACTCTTTTGTCTGATCCCTTGCCATTATTTCCCAGTACAAAATGACCACTGAAGAAATGAATGCTGCATTCCTCATGGTACATTGTGATGCAAGCAAGAACAATGTGTATTCTCTAGTACAAGTCAGCTTTGTCACTTTCCAAGCATTTTTGGTAAAGTACACCCAGCACTTGTCAGGTGACTGATTTACCTTTTTCAGACTCTTAAAAATTACCAGAA
This sequence comes from Platyrinchus mystaceus, assembly GCA_035041135.1. NCBI lineage: Eukaryota > Metazoa > Chordata > Aves > Passeriformes > Tyrannidae > Platyrinchus > Platyrinchus mystaceus. The sequence goes on along the minus strand of JAWWLV010000011.1, from coordinate 24,643,198 downwards.
AAATGTTCAGAAATCCTCTTGAAAATTACTTGGAAGCTGAAGTCACTTTATTGACCACTTCAGTCAGGGCAGTTGCCAAGACTGTCGTTTTTGCAGTGGTGGATAGGGTAACTTCTTTGAGACGACCAGCCATGACAATCAGGTGGTAAGAGAAAACCTTCCTTTTGATGGAAAAGAATTTATTTTCAGAAATGTTTCAGAACAGCTCTATAATCCTCATCATTGCGAATGATTAGCTTTTGAAGTCTACTCCAATGCAAAAGACAAGGTGATTTTTCATTTTAACTCTTTCCTACCCATCTGCCACCAATCTTTATCTTCCTCCTCCCCTCCCTCACCTCCTTTTCTCTTTCTTTTTGATTATGTCAGCACCTCTTAGTAATGGGGAGGGACAGAGGAACTGTAAAGGAAGGTGACAACTTCCTGACATCGGCACTGATAAGCTCTTTTGTTTGACCTTCTACACGGAGGCAGCACTTCTGAACATGCACCTGAGAAATGTCAATGCAGCTTCTGTCTCCAGCCTCCTGATCCTTTACCTTACATATTTAGTCAAGTTCTCTTATTTAATGTAATGCCATACTTAACTGGGATAATGTTGTTCAAAGGATTTCTCCATTTGTTTTGTTAATTTGATGCTCTCCCACTGCCATTCCCTTTTCAGGGACCTTTCTTAAGAGAACCTGCTCGAACAGGAGGTGAAGACTTGAGTGGACCTCCTGCTTCTCTCCTTTGAAGTCCATGAACATTTCTGAATTTGATTTTGAAAAGAACTAAGGAAAATACCACTAAAAAGGGAGGAGGGAGACTGGCAAAGGAAAAAAAAAAAGAAATTCTCTGGTGCTTGGGTATATGTACTGTTGCACATAGAGAGTACATTTTACAATCACATTCCAGGTGGTGGTAAATCTTTCATTTTAAATGATTCTAGGTCATGTAAGAAATTTTGTAAGTTCTGGAAGCTGATACTGAGTACTGGAAAAGGTAATGAGGCTAGTGGTACAAATTTATGTATATGACAAGTGTCAGAGTACGTTTGGGCTTCCAAGAGGATGTTATGTCATTTCAACCATTGAAGTGATGTTTTATTTTTTGTTTTTAATTTTACAGTAGTGAGCAGTCCACTAAAGCCAAAACACAAAAGGAATTGCTGAAAACATTACAAGAGCTGAAAGCTCACCTTCCTTCTGAGAAGAGAGTTAAAGGCAAATCTAGCATCCTGACAACATTGAAATATGCCCTTAAAAGCATAAAACAAGTTAAAGGTAATCAAGTATGATACTGCCTAGATAATGCCAATCTGAATAAAATGAAAATTTAAAATAGGAATTTAAATAAACTTATCTTTACACAGGAAATTGCGTTATGTCTGAAAACTTCTCTAAATGGATGTTCTTGTGGTGTTCCTGTTTGTTGGCTGTTATCTTTTGTTCCTTTGGTTGTTAAAGCAGCTCTCTAGATGCTTGATATTCTACTGATGTTTTGTTGAGTTAGAAAATTAATTTGAAAACAATTTACAATTTCATACTGCTTGAACGGTCAAATAGACCAAAATATGTGATCATTCATATACAGGTATATTAAGATGCATAAATTTGTTTGGGTTACTGATGAGGAAGCTCTGTCAAGGAAAAAACTGTAATTGGAATAGTACTTCAGTTTCCCAACTGCTCATTCTGTGTTTATTCCAAAAAGTATTTTGGCCATTTACTGCTTCCAGGCTGTGTGTTTATTGATAATTCTGAATATAAGTTGTTTGTTGTTCTCTGTAGCCAATGAGGAATATTACCAATTGCTGATGATCAATGAGTCGCAGCCTGCTGGTCTCAATGTGTCATCTTACACGGTGGAAGAGGTTGAGACTATAACCTCTGAATACATCATGAAAAATGCGGTGAGTATGGTGACCCAGTGTGGATTGAAAATATTTTCTTCAACTGCAATTCTCAGGCATTCCTTCTTTTTACATGGTAAGAGTTGGTAGCTAGTTCAACTTGCTGAAGCTGGCTTTTGCATTCCAGGGGATGTTAAGTAGGAACTCTGAGCCTTTGCCTGGAGATGGTGGTGTGACACATCTCAATATGCAAGTGATATAATGTGCTCTGAGACATCATTCGTTTTCGTTTGAGAACATCTGTTGGAGAGTAACTTTTTCCAAATTTTAGTCAAGGAACACACTGAATTACTTCAGCTTATTCTTATAACTAGGGCTTATTTGATGTTTCACCAGTTCTTTGTGTTACTGTGACTGAAGAGCAATGAAAGTGTTGGAATCACTGTGTGTTGTGTCCTTTTCTGTGGTTTTGCAACAGGTACAGGCTTGCTGTGGGATCTGGTGCTACCATGTTCAGCTATGATGATCAGTGTAGTTTTAATAATAAAATGATAGTCTGAATTTTTTTAAAAAATTATTATTTATTTCCATAATACTAGTATTTTATAGATAAGTTACAGAGTCTTCAAAAAATAATTGTATCTAAACTTATTAGACAACCTTCCACTATTTTTTTTAAACTGAAACCTCTGCTTGAAAGTAGGAAGTTCTGAAATTGTACAACAAGGGCATGATGGGGGATATTCTGTAGCTTGGTTTTGTTGTATTTATGAATAGTAAAGGCTCCCCACAGGGGAAAATAAATAGGAAGTGCAGAGCACAGCTGAGAAATTCAGTCAAATTCATAAACATTGTTCATTTAAACTGAAGCATCTGAGTTTGTGAAACTGGTGTTCTGATGACAGCTCTTGAGTTTGGGTACAGTGCTGGTGGATGGAGCACTAAAGCTTATGACGCAGGAAGCTCCTCTGTGTCAAGAAGAGAAACAACATGGAGCAGTACAAGTGGAGTGCGTGGGACATTTTTTCCACCTGCACACTCATACTTCACCGAGTGGTTTAGAGCACTTCTTTCATTTTGCAGTGGATGGACCAGCTCACATAAACAGTCTCACAAACAACTGAATTTCATACATGTAAACCATGCCTGTAATAAGCACAGGGAAAATGTGCAGCTATATAGATGGAAGCTCCTTAATTCTTAATTTGTAAATTCATTCTGCGTCATAAAATTTTAGACCATGATATTTAGGTCTCGTAACCTGGTAAATAGGAGTGTACTACTGCACAGTTGGAAAGTGTTCTCTGTGTGTCTCCTTAAAAAGCAGATTAATTTTATTTCATTACAGATGTGGTTCAACAATTTCCTTAATTTTTATATTGAATTTATTAATGTTTTTATATCTTAAATGTATGTGTATATATATATACACACGCACACATATATATATTAATACTGTATTGAGGAATGTTTCAAACTGTCTAAATAACTCGAGATTTTTGGTTTTAGGATATGTTTGCTGTAGCTGTTTCTTTGATTACTGGGAAAATTTTGTACATCTCTGATCAAGCTGCTTCTATTCTCCGCTGTAAGAGGGGTTATTTTAGAAATGCCAAATTTGTGGAATTCTTGGCACCTCAGGATGTCAGTGTGTTCTATACTTCTACCACCCCATACAGATTACCATCGTGGAATATTTGCAACAGAGCTGGTGAGTGGTCTCAACAGCAGATATTTCTCCAACCTTTTTCAGTCTCGCAAATGTAAATACTTGAACTGATTTTTAATATCCTCCCATCCTTCTCCGTCACTTTTTGAGGATGTAACACAGATGCATTATTAGAACATCTCTGAACAATACTAGGTGTATGACACACTTGTATAAATCAGCAAGGCTTGTCTGTTGGTTGAAAGTCTTCCAAATGTCATTGTTTTTTGATTCTTATGCCCCTTTCATGAAAACAAAGTAGGAATTCTTGCTGAATAGTGGGTTTACTTTCCACTTTTACTAGCAATCAAACGACCACTGTTTTCTTCACACTTTCTCTTCAGCTATGAAGGGAGACAATGCTCTGCCTCCTTCTTTTAAATGGTTATGATTTGAATACTGAACACCTTGATTACAGTGTAGAAAAAGCTGTTTCAGCTGTGATCACTGTCCATTCACCAATTCTCTTCTTTTAGCCTTGGGGAAAAGTGATGTTAGGTGAGCTAATGTTGAGATGTCTCAGAGCACTTGATATTTGTTTGTGGGAGGATTGTTTTACTAGTGTATCTACAGCTGTTAGTAATTGAGAAATATCTGCCAACTATTTTAACCAAACACTTGCAATTCAAGGTCTGCTCTGAATGTTTGGAAGTCCAATCCATTGCATACTAAGTCTGTGAAGTTAAGCCAGGGTGCAGACCATATTTAATCTGAAATAAACATGTACTAAGTAATGCATACATGAAGCAGGTCAAAAGGGACCTTGTGAGGTCTCTTGTCCAACTTCTGGCTCAAAACAGGATCAGTGGTAAATGCTGACCATGTAGTCCTATTACAGATACTCAGTTATACAGGTTTTGGGGGTTTGTTTGGTTTTTTTGTTTAAACCTTTTCTGCAGTTTTATTAAAAAAATGCATTAGGTGGAACTGTGCACACTGCCTCATGTATCAGCTGCCATAGAATATAATATCCAAAAGTACTGTGTGCTGGAGGCCTTTGAAATGCCAAGGCTTTCCTTGAAAATCAGTCAGTGGCTGCTCTGGAAAAGGAGGGAAATAGGCTTGAAACGTGAAAAGTAGTCTTCATGAAAGAAACTTCCTTTGAGAGGGGGGGTAGTAAGTAGATTCGATGATCTAGCTGTCCTAGTGCCTTTCTAAGAAAAAGGTCAGATTTTGGGGTCCCAGGTAATCAAATGTTTTTGGTCAACACTATAAAGTCCTGTAAAAAAAAATAAGAGTAAGCAGCTCAAACTGGAGAGCTGTTTAGACATGTTTAGGGAAAAGACTTGATAAGCAAGCAGCTGTGATTTACACACCAGCCTCAGAGTCAGATTTAGTTGCTTATGAAGTACATTGTTTAGCAAGTAAATATGGAGACTTCAGAGAACATAAAGGTTTTTAAAAAAAATCAACCATAATCACTTCAAGAAAAATTCATGTATTAAATATAATAATCTTGGAGTAATTTGTAACCTGTTATGAAATATGTTTAAAATTTGTAGAGTCTTCCACCCAGGATTGCATGGAAGAGAAATCGTTTTTCTGTCGCATCAGGTAAGACGACGGTGTTGTAAAGCTTAGTGTTGTACTGTGAAACTGTGCATTAGCCATTTGACTTTTATAAAAACCATATGGTATCTGAAGTTAATGCCTTTCCATAAAGCAAAACATCTGCACGTCCTCCAGTTGATTAACTCTCGAAGCCACAGAGAAAACTGCAAAGCGATTTTGAGAAGTTGCATCTTGGAAGTTAATCAGTGTGAATATTGACCTTTGGCCATAAAGGAGACTGATATAGTATCTCCTCCTGCTATGGGAAGCCTTCACTTCATGTTAACAGAACTGTTGTGTCCAGCACCTGCTGCAGAGTCTCTCTCTCTCTAGGAAAATAATGTCTCATCTTAAATTTATCTCAAGTGTCCCCTAGAAAGATACTCAAGGATAACTTGATTTGTCTCTTTTACAGTTACTCAATGACACAATTCTTTGATTCTGCTCTTCTTCCTTCTTTTCCTGCCCCCACTCCTCTTTGGCTGGTTTTATTTAGGAGAAGCTGGCAGCTTATTCCATGTTCTTTCTTGTGCAATTTGATTTCTTAATGCTTATTGCCTCTCTGACACCATTTCCGAAAACAAAAATAGTGGATCCTATTACATAATACTTCTGGAGTAAATAAATACTTATTACTGAGCTATGAGTAAACTTTAAACGAATTAGAGGTAATCCACTGCTCCCGAGTGTTGGATTGGAAGGACTGTGGAAGTACTGCTGGTGTTATGGGAGACTTTTTTTGTCCAACTAATACTGGTTTCAAAAGCTTTACTTTTATAAGGCTGTGCTGTTATAAACTTACTACAGCTGATTTTTTTTGTTCACTGTGTAAATGGCTGTTTTTTTCATTACTGTGTTTTGCATTCTTGTTAAGTAAACAACTTATATATTATTATATTGAGTCTTCACTTTTTAAATTGTAATAAACATTAGTTAAAAGATGATCTTTGTTAACCAAGGAGATATAGCAGTCTCCATAAAAATTAACAGAATTCATTCCTCATAAGGGTATAACGTCACAAATCAAGATTATTGGAACAACAAATAACTTGATTGTATGAGTTGGGTTTTTCTTTTTCTATCAGATTTCCATTTCATGCAGTTGTGGGTCTCTTTATTTCAGGCAGTGGAGAGAACAACATATTCTTTATTGCAATTGGTATGCAAAGGATGCCATTGGAATTAGATTCTCGTCCAGAAAAAAAAAAAAAAAAGTTAAGATCTTGTGTGCTATTCTGGGAGCTAATATGCAGTTCTTGTGACATGAGGGAATTACAATGGATAAATTAAAATTTTATTTAGCTTAAGATTAATCTGTTGAAATAATTAACTCTGTTTAATTATTAGTGCGGGGAAGGAGCGTGAAAATGAGATTTGCTATCACCCCTTTCGGATGACTCCTTACCTTATCAAAGTGCAAGATCCAGAAATAGCAGAAGACCAGCTTTGCTGTGTGTTGCTTGCAGAAAAAGTTCATTCTGGTTATGAAGGTAATCCTTTGAACGGACAATGACTAGTTTGGTTTCCTACAAGTAAGAGCTGTTCAAGTTTTATTGCAGTAAACGATAATTGTTTCTATTCTCTGTCCTTGCTGAGAGGCTGTGAGTTAGCAAACTGCTTTTCTATGTGCTCTTGCACAGAATTTTGGACTTAGAGCTTAAATTGTTACATGTGCAAAAATGCCACTTGTTAATCTGCTTTTCTTTTTCTCCCAGCACCCAGAATTCCTCCTGACAAAAGAATTTTTACCACTACACACACACCAACCTGTCTGTTCCAGGATGTAGATGAAAGGTAACTTATAAAAAAAAATATTTTTAATTTACAGATAAGTAAGCTATCCAGGATCTTTACTGGATTTAAGGTGTCTATATGGGGTTAAAAAGTTATGCTGCTGCTGAAGAGTGTTTATCCTGAGAAAAGTACGTCCCCCTCTTTTCACTAAGCATGAGAATGCATTATCACTGGTATTTAAGTGGAAAATTATTTGCCTGCTAACAACTTGTTCTTCTGCTTTCCTTCCTTCTGGGACAAATCTGGACATAAATTCAGTGAATGAACCAATGGTTAAAAAAAATTCCTGTGCTTATAGTGATGACCTGTATAAAATTTTATGCGTGGGTGTTTGTTTTCTTTTTTTAAGTTTGATCTAACTAATGTGCTGCTGTCACTTTCTACTGGTCCAGGTACAGCTAGAGGTGTGTTTTTTAAGTAAAATATTAGGTCTTTAAAAAAAAAAAAGTATACTAAACCTGCTCAAATTCTATTGGCTGAAGATTTCACATTGCTTCGACGATCTTGAAAGCTGATTAGAGTAAGTATTTACATTCTAGAGTAGAAACAAATATGCCACCTGTGATATTAAAGTATATACAGAGACTAAGGAACTAAGGTATAAATCAAGATTTCATAGGGGCACTTGAGTTGGATAAGTTTATCAAGTCTACCATTAAAACACTATCTTTAAACACCACATCTGCACATCTTTTAAATATCTCCAGGGATGGTAACTCCACCACTTCAATGGGCAGCCTTGAGAACCCTTTCCATGAAGAAATGTTTCCTAATATCCAATCTAAACCCCCTCCTGTGTAACTTGAGGCCATATCCCTTTCAAAAGATACCTAGGTGATGGAACCATGAGGTCTATAAAAAGAACAGAAGATATTCCTTTTTAGAGTTTCAGATTTTTGTGCTGTATGTTGGACCTTATTTTGATATTTTTTTCTGCTGAGTGAAAACTAAGTCAGCTGTAATAGTAAGATCTGACTTCTGAGATTCTCTCCTTCTCTTGCTTTTAAGCATTCTAAGAATCCCAAAATTTTCTTAGTAGGTCAAGATGGGGAGGATGTCTTCAGACAGGGTGCAAGTATAATGGACAATTTTGGGTTTCTGTGGTATCTTTTGGGTGGAAATCTTGTTTCTGAAGACATGCCATTCTTGGCAAAATCTTAAAATGCAGCAGAAGAGAGAGAGGGATTGGGGGAAAGGAGGTTATTGGGATGTTTGACTAAACTGGAGTCAAGGTAAAAAAAAATACTGTTTAACTTCTGAAACAATTTATCTGTAGAAAGGTCAGGCTCATCAGTATTAGTGCAGTGCATGGGGTTTTTATTAAACAAGAATTGCAAAAGGTACCTGTTGGAGAGAGCTGCTATAGAAGAAGATAATGGCTAATCAGTGAAGATAAATTTTGACTTTCAGATACAGCTGGTTTTGGCTAACTTTGTAGACATTGTGGCCAAGTATGAGAGTTCCTGTAGGATAGAAAACAATGGAATGCTGACAAAATTTTTTTCCATGGTATGATTTATACAGTCTCTCCAAACAGCTTATGTTGACAAAAGAACTACTTAGTCTACTGTAGTTCTGTCCTCTTCATGGATTTTTCTCTCTCCCTCATTCCCACAGAAGTTCCAAGCCAACTGCAACTTTGCTAGGTGGGTTTATATTTCCAGATAGCCTGATGGCACAGTTGCAAAGCTTTCCTTCCTCCATGGATCCCCAGCTCACTGATTTCCAGTAGTCACTTAACAGAAAGGGCAAGATAGCTGAATGGAGAGCTTTGCCCTTATTCTTGGGTTTGAGTGGAGCAAGTACAATAAATCCCTTCCCTGTGACTACTATGGAAGCTTCTTTCCTGTTAGTCTGGTGTTGCCACTTGCTCTCAAATATCATTTTTTAACACTTCCAGTAAGGGTTAATGACATCTTGGTCTGATAGTAGGACTTCACGTCACTTATTTCTGTTCTTCTGATTTGTGTGTTTCGTTTTGCTTTTAATTATTTAGCTCCTGAGAGCATTGGCAGCCAGATAAATGTTTACCAAGATATGAAAATGTGGTTGATTAATCTTAAACTCTCCAGGGCTCAGTGTAATACACAAAGCAACATATTCTTAGAGAAAGCTATGTGTAATATTTTAAAATGTGCAACTGAGCACCTGCCCTTGACTCAGAATTGTTCATAATATAACACTGAAACTGTTGCCTGACTTGCATAAAATCAAGTTAATTTCTGTAATCAGTACGTGTTCATGGATTGGAAAAATGTTTATTTGTCCGAACAAATCAGATCAGATCCCTGAAAGTGGATCTCTGCACAGAACGTGTTAGTAAAAATAAATATTTTCCTGAAATTAAATGGATCATTCCTATATATATTTGTCTTTGAAATGTATTTCATCCTCTGTATATAATGGATGTAAGGAGTTCTATGTAGTTCACAGTGATCTTCGTAAGTTAATTTAAAGCAGTTTTGTATGTAGCTTACAATATAAAGAGCCTTCTTATTCATGTTGTTTTGACACTTTAAATCTCATTCTGTAAAACACAAACTAAACTTGCTGCCTGTCCTCATCAGCCATTCTTGTGCCGCGTGTGCGTTTGCATTCATAAAATGAGTTTATTAACTTAAACTCTGAATGTGTTATTCATTATGAGGCAGCATAATGATGCTGAGGCATCATGCTCAAATACAGCATTATATGATCACAGAAATGCTGCTTGGAAGGGCCTGCTGGAGGTCTTAGTTCCTTTTGCTTGAAATGAAACCACTGCCCAGTTCTAGGTTAGGTCATCTGTAACCTTGTCTCAGTAATGCCTGAAAACCTTCAGGGGCAGGGATTACACAATCTCTATTGGGAAACTGTTCCTGTGTTGCACTGCTCAGTTAAGAAACTTTTCCTAACATCCAGCATAAGCTTTCCAGGCTTCAGTCTGGGACCATTGCCCATTTTATTGTCTGGCAACCACCAAGAAAATTTAATTCCATTTTTGTAACTCCTCTTTCCAGCAGTTGTGTGAAGCTCCTGGATCATCCCTTAGTCTTCTCTTCATCAGAACAAGCAAGCCCAGCTCAGTCTCGCATTCTAGATCCCTGACTTTTCCAGTGATCTTCATATCAGTATAAAAACACAGAGGGGATTTTTGTTTTGCTTTGTTTTGTTCGTAGAAGTGATTGAATTTGCATCTTCCTTTATAATTGGGTTAATAAGTAACAGTTGGATAAAATTGATCTCCTTTACAGACAAGTGTGGTGTTTGCCAGGCTTTCATAAAGCAGGTGGCAAAGAACAGGAATGGTACTGAGCAAAACCTTCTAACAGTGTTACTTGATGAAGTCATTTGGAGTTGACTGGTACTTTAAAGTCCTCTAGTGGCACAACTTTTCTCATGTGCTTTGAACTTGGCAGCACTTTTAAATGTCAGTGTGTCACAACAATGTGATTTGGTATGAGTTTCATGCCAGTATCAGCTTTGCTGCTTTAGTTCATCTGCAAGCTTCCAAGACTCAAATTATTTAACTAATTGCTTCAGTACTAAGGCATTAGTTGCTCTTCTCATTTTCCCCTGAATATCTCAGCCTTTTTGCCAGAAGGGCATGTTTGATGTTTTGGGGAACTGATGTCATTCCAGTGGGGTGTTGGAAGTGCCGTGTTGAAGGCATATGTTGCATAATTCTTTTGAGTTCTTACATGACACAAATCCTTTGTCTGTGGTGCACTGTGGCTGAGTTTTCCATTAAAGCTATTTAGATACCTGAGTATCTTCCTACTCTGGACCTTTGTCAGAAAAGAGGGCTGTGGGAGGAAGGTGTACAGCGTGTTGAGTTTACAAGATGACTTGTCGGCATCTGGCAACTTAAACATTACTGAGTAGTATTGACTTAATGTTGGGGTTTTTTTCCAAAGCTTATTAACCTTCAGGGTAAGGTGCAAGGTGACATTTTTGAACTTTCACTCTTTCTCCTTAATACAAATACTTGAAGGGATCAATAAAAATTATTTCATCACATAAATTAGACATTCACTTCACTAGGAGTGCTTGTTGATAATGTGCAGGATTTTGGTAACATTGCTTTTAATTCTCTAGTTAATAAGCTTGTTTCCTTGCAGCTCCTTGAAGTTGAACTCTTAACCTGCCTGTGAGAAAGTTGTCTTGAGTCCTACTCAACTGCCCTGTTGCTAGTTCAGCCCTGGTAATCCTGTGATCCTTGCCCTTGGCTCGCAGCCGAGGGATTGGGGTACTATTTACCTTCATGAGACTTTTACAAGATTAAACTTTATTAATGCTCTTTTAAAATTAGGGTAAGTATTTATCCTCTAAAGTTAGGCAGCAGAAAACCCACAGAACTGCTGTAGGAGACTCCTTGACTTGATCTGACCACCGCCCCCCAAACAAGCAAAATCCTCATCGTTGAAAGAGTGTTGTTGTTAAGTTGGCACTGCTTTTTCACCATATTTAGGCTTAAAATTGCTCATTCTCTTTGTAGGAAAAACAGCAAAGAAAACTTCAGGTATTTTAAAGATGAAATGAAGCTTTATTCTGCTTGATTTTTATTATTTTTTTCTTTGTTTTTCTTTCCCCAGAGCAGTACCTCTGCTGGGATACCTACCTCAGGACTTAGTAGGAACACCAGTCTTGGTGCATCTTCACCCAAATGACAGACCATTAATGCTAGCAATTCACAAAAAAAGTAGGTAGTCCATTATTGTGGCAGAAATATAATTTTTTTTCTAAAAATTCGTAAGAATTATGACAAAGGTTTTAAGTAGGAGGGGAAAATGAGTTGTCTGATTTTTTTTTCTGCAAGTAAATACTGAATCTTTTACTGTACAACTTGATTCTCAATGCAAATTCATGAAAATGAGAAATCACTCAGTTTTATATTCTATATGAAGCATATGTATCTGCTGTAAACAATTTGACTGTAAATGAATATTTCATATGTAAAGAAAGTTTTCTTGAGAATGGTGTGATAGAAGTTGTCAGCCCTTAAATGGTAGTCTTTCTTATTTCATAGAGAAGAGAATAAGAGTCATTCTGACAATGTTAATTTGTTCAAGTTTGAAATTATAAAGGTGTTGATTCAGCCTCCTTTAGTTTTTTGTATTCTAAAGGTGATTTTCTTGACCATAGTCCAGTAAATTATAAAGGTCTCCTTATTTTGGTAGCCCAGCATTTCTGAATGTATTGGTGTTATCTGGCATATGTTACTTCAAATAGCATCTTTATCCTTTGCAATTCATTGAAAAATCCTGAATCATTAAGTAGAATTGTGCAAATATTAATCTAAAACTTTCTTTTGAATCCTTCATTTCAGTTCTTCAGTATGGAGGACAGCCTTTTGACTATTCACCTATCAGGTTTTGCACTAGAAATGGAGATTATATCACCATGGACACCAGCTGGTCCAGTTTCATCAACCCTTGGAGTAGAAAAGTTTCATTTATTATTGGAAGACACAAAGTTAGGACGTAAGTCAACAAACTGTTGGGACTTTGAGAATTTTTTTTTTTTATTTTCCCTTCCCTCAGGTTTACCCAGTGATCCTTGAGAAAGACATAAGGGAACAGAATAAGTGTTAGATTCTGTTTAGTCTACACGGATGTTGAATTGAAGCTGTGGCCTCTCTGTGATTGAAGTACATGCATTTGTAATGAGCTGGTATATGTTTGATTTATGCAGGGGTCCCTTGAATGAAGATGTCTTTGCTGCTCCCAACTACACAGAGGATAGAATCCTTCATCCCAGTGTTCAGGAAATCACTGAGCAAATATATCGGCTGTTACTGCAGGTACAGCACGTGCCTTAATTGTTGCCCTTTTCATTTCCCACTGAAGGAAGGCTGTTTATCTTTGTGTGACTGTTTAGCTGTCTACTACTGTATTGGAATTTTTGGCTACAATCCTGGAAACTACTTGCACTCAGGATTACCAGACAAGACTTACCCACTGGAGTTTTAATATACTTCAGTATCTTAAGGATTTTGTGCAGCTATGGAATCCTCTCAAAAGACAAACAAACCAACCAAAAAAAAAAATCCAGCCTCAAAAAACCAACAAAAAAACAACATGAAATAAAATCTTTTTTTCTCACATGGAGTTACTGGTGTGCTGAGATACATGTGTAGATATAAATGTATATTTTATTGTTGTTTAACAGCCTGTACACAACAGTGGATCCAGTGGCTATGGAAGTCTAGGTAGCAATGGTTCACATGAGCACTTAATGAGTGTGGCATCCTCCAGTGACAGCACGGGAAATAATAATGAAGACACTCATAAGGATAAGCCAGTAGGTTTGAGTTTTTCTTATTCAAGTATGTGGCACAAAACAAACTAGTCAAAGTGGGCATTTTTTACCTTTTAAATTAACACTTTCAAATGAGGGATGGAAGGAAGTGTAAAGGAAGCATCATCCTTTCTGTCTAAAGGAACAAACATTCCTGGTGTAGATGAAGTCTCAGGATACTGAAAATAGTTATAGGCGTGGAGTTAAGGCTTATAAACAATTTAAACCTGTACAACGTGTTTACTTAATCTAATGTCTGTTATATGCTCTGTTTCCGGGAGAGCCAGCTGGATATTTGAAAGCAGTTCCTTTTTGGAGGGGAAAGTCTGTAATTACTGTTTTTCCAAATGAAACTAAGAAGACTAAATGCAGTACTACCTGCATAATCAAGTGATAGCTTGGCTCTGATAGCTTTTAATGTTGCTAAAATACACCATATAATACAGAGTGAAATAAATGGAATATAATAATCTTTTAGTTTGTGTTTAAAACTTTAGTTTACATTCACTTCTGAAAGTCAAAATTTTTATTTATTGAGTTATACTACTTATAGGCTAATTCTTCCAAATCTGATTTGCACTTCTGTGATCAGACTTTGCAGACTCCAGCTCTTGCCAAAGTGATTGCTTTCTTGGCTTTCAGTTCTTAAACACTGGTGGCATGAGCAGATGAAGTCTCAGGATTGTCTGTGTAACAGATAAATTACTACTCTTTGGAGCTATGCAGAAAAGTAATGTCCCAAGAGATCTTGGTTTTGAGGGAAATAGATACCTGGCTTTCCTTACTTTTTTACTAAGTGATAGTTTTTTTTCTGAAGTCATCTTTGTAATGTATCCTTATATTTTCCAATCCAAGGCATTCAACCATACTAAACAAAATACAAAGTAATTGTGTACAAAACCCATAGTTCAAATTTCTTCTTTCAAATTCCCAAATTCCTCCTGCTGCACAGGAAGATTGTATGCAATGCATGCAGATTTCTGCTGTGATCAAACTAATTGCAAGGCAGAGATTAACTGAGGTTAGATTTGGTCTACTGAGGAGCTTCTGTGCATGATGTTTTATGTCAAAATTTTGCAATAACTGTTTTTAATGAACTGCTTTCAGCAGGTTTGTCAATATGCCCGTAAGGTCAAGAATAAAGGACAGCATATTTTCACTGACAATAAAGCAAAACCAGACTATAAGAAAGAGTCTTCTGCAGGTAAGACATTAAAAAGTTAATTACAGTCTCTTGTGCTGGTGCCTTGTATAATATGACAGTAGGATTTTTTTCTAGTTTAGTTCTAATCAAAAGACAGCATTTTTATCCATTAAAATTGTGTTGCTCTGTGTCTCTACCGTATTCAGGAAAATTTTATGCTTGGCTATGTCTGAATTGATAGTGGTATAACACACAGTTAAGGCATGTCCTAAAGCTGCTGGTTTGGATTCCTTAAATGGGCACTGGAGTTGTCCTCATACTGAGCGTGTTTCAACTCTAATGATATCTATTCTCTTAGAACCATAGTATCTATTCACCTTGGATGCATAAGTTGGACCTAACTAAACTTTACACCTCCAAGAATCCATAAGGACAGGAAAATATTCTACACAATGTCCATCCATTAGTGTGCAAACCTCCCGCTTTACAGTGGTTAGTTTGTGACCTGTTAAGAAATATGCAGAGAATTTGCAGGGATTTAATGCCATAATTGCATAATAGCAGTATCTCTTTTCACAGAAAAACAAAATGCTCCTGGTGGTCAGGGGAAAGATGTAGGGGGAAAGGATACTGCAGTAACAGCTGCTCCTAAGAATGTGACTACAGAAGAGTTGGCTTGGAAAGAACAACCTGTATATTCATATCAACAGATCAGCTGTTTGGACAGTGTCATCAGGTAAGCAACTAGTGTGTAAATTAATCTTGACCTCTGGAGTTAAGATTTGTATATCTCATATTGTTAAATCATTGTATTTAGGTACTTGGAGAGTTGTAATGTGCCTGGTACAGCAAAAAGAAAATGTGAACCTTCAACAAGTGTTGCATCACTGAGTTCTGGAGTTCATGAACAAAAAGCAGCTGAGAATGCTATACAGCCCTTGGGAGGTATCTCTACATCACAGCTTTTTCTTGATTGATTTTGGCTAGCAGTCAGTTGGGTGTTACTCTTTGCAGAATAATGAGTGGAGCTTAGGCATGACCTCATAGTTGTTTTCTCAGTCTTTGATGCAGGTGATCGTTTCTCATTAAATCCTCCCTACAGTCAGAATACTGAGTAGTTGATGGAATATCTGGATTGTAGATGCAGTGAACTTGCTCGTACTGTACAAAATACAGTAGGATTTTGAGGTTTAGGATTGACATAGTCCCTTGTCAGGATGGGGAGCTAAAATAAAGAATGTAACTGGTTAGTACAAGAATTGTAAGATTAATAAAGAACTAAACGCAAATGAGAGATTTGTTCATTCAGCCATGTCATTATCTGAGCTGAAGGGAAAGTGTCCATGGAGTGTATCAAAAATTGGTCTTGGGAATGATCTTGTCTATATTTTCTTTTGATCAGCTTCAAAAAGAAGTTCTAATGCAGCTTTTAGAATGAAATGAGAAGCTATCAGTATATACAGGAACAAAGTGTCCTGTAGAAGGAACTGAAATGCTGTAATTTAGAGTCTCTGCGGTTCAAGTAGGCAGGATATGATGTGGGTCACTAGTTTTTTTGTTGCACTGATGTCTGAGAATGATGAAGTCACCAGCATAATTTAATCAGGAAAAGGGCAAATTTTAGTTGTGAAATGTGTTATGGAAGTATTTCTCTGAAACGAGGAATGTTTAATACCGTTTTATGAGGAATTGGTATGACCCCTGCTGGATTATTCTGTGTAGCTTTCAAGGGAGAGAATTTTAACTAGGTGGGTGCTCAGAGCAAAACTGTCAGGGTAACCAGCTAATGACAGATTAGTGTACGACACTATGGGTGCTGGGTGGAACTTAGGCTGAAAGAGATTAGAAAGTGCCTTCCAAAATTGCGCCATGAAAGAACAATTAAGACCAGGAAGGAGCAAAATGTCCTTCATTGAAAACGTCTGGTTTGGCTGTATGTGAGGACAGAGGATTGGATTTGGTTGCTCGGTGGTTGTTGTGTTCCTAGAATGTTCTTGGTGGGATGTAGTAAAATGCTCATTGTCTGTCTTGTCAAGCACAGTTTGGCCTTTACTGTTTTGCAACCCCAGCAGCATGTAACTTGAATTTTCTCTCGTTTATGTTCAGTAAACTGCAACTTTATTTCTTTAATAGATCCTGCTGTGTTGAAGGCATCTGGTAAATCAAGTGGTCCCCCAGTGGTTGGTGCTCACTTAACATCTTTGGCTTTACCTGGCAAGCCTGAAAGCGTTGTGTCTCTCACAAGTCAGTGCAGCTACAGTAGTACCATTGTTCATGTTGGAGACAAGAAAACACAACCTGAATTAGGTATGATTTTTGCTAATAATTTTTCTGCAAAATGGCAACTGCTGGCAACGTTAAACTTCAGACTTGTGAACAGCTAATATCTGCTTGTGACTTACATGTTCTTACAGCTGAAATGTCACTAGGGAAGGGGAATAAGTAGGGATGGAATTTGTATCTTGAACTTGCAGTGAAATTATTACAGAATTGTAGTATCTTAAAAATGCATATCCAGAGATATTTTTTTTACTTCATCTTGATATATTTTTCCTTCTATTTCTGTAGAAATGATAGAAGATGGTCCGAGTGGAGCAGAAATCTTAGATGGCCAACCTCTTGCCCCTCCATCCAGCTCTGCACATATAAATCAAGAAAAGGAGCCCTTTAAAAAACTGGGACTGACAAAGGAAGTCCTTGCAGTGCATACACAAAAAGAGGAGCAGAGCTTCTTGAATAAGTTTAAAGAAATCAAGAGATTTAATATTTTTCAGTCGCACTGCAATTACTACTTACAAGATAAACCAAAAGGACGGGCTGGTGAACGTGGTATGGCAGTAGTTTTCTCTATAAGACTTGCATTTATGTAGGAAGTGAATCCTGTTGGGAGGATTTTTGGTTGTATTGTAGGGCCACTGTGAACAGTAACAGCTGCATGGTATTTTCAAAGTCCACAGAAAAATTCTTGCTAGAAGATTGAAAGTGGAATATAATTTTTAATTTAGTAACTGATGTTTTGATTTTTATCTGTTTCCTATAATATTAATGTCATGCATCTACTTTCAAGTGACAAAAAACATGCTGTAGCATGTTTGCTTTACTGTATCTATGCTTGTTATCCTTTGCTTCTCCTTCTGTCTTTCTGTCTGTCTTTTTTTCAGGTTTGTGGTTTGCTTTTGTTTTCAGCTCCTTTGTTTTCCTGTTTTTCCCCATTCCACTGTGGTGAAACAATCTGGTAATTGTTTGGTTGCCTTCAAGTTATTAATGCAATCTGTGGGATGGAAATGGCAGAGAAAAGCAGTAGTAGTGAGACTGTTTTGTTTATTAGGTCTAGGAACTCTGGATGGCATTTCAAGCATTGATCAAGTATTTCAAAAAGGCTTGATACGGATCTGATTTTCTTATTTCAGTCTTGACTTGTCTTGGAACAGAAGTCAGACACGGCTAAGCAATTTTTTCAGATTTTTACCTTTAATTTTTTATTTAAGAAGTTATACAGGTGTTGTATAACTATTTTTATATAACTTTTATTACAACTTCTTTGGTTTTTGCAGGTGGCCGTGGACAAAGAAATGCCACTTCTGGAGTGGATCAGCCTTGGAAGAAAAGTGGAAAGAACAGGAAATCAAAGCGCATTAAACCACAGGAGTCTTCAGACAGTACAACTTCTGGAGCTAAATTCCCCCATCGATTCCCTCTCCAGGGTTTAAATACCACTGCTTGGTCACCATCAGAGACTTCACAAGCGAGCTACTCAGCAATGTCTTTTCCCACTGTTATGCCTGCATATTCACTTCCTGTTTTTCCAGCAGCGGGGACTGTGCCACCAGCTCCTGAAACTTCACTCTCTGGTTTTAATCAGTTGCCAGACTCTGGAAATACTTGCCCTATGCAACCCTCCCAGTTCTCTGCACCCTTCATGACCCCTGTCGTAGCTCTTGTGCTCCCCAACTATGTCTACCCCGAGATGAACAATAACTTACCTCAAACACTTTACCACAGTCAGCCAAACTTCCCTGCACATTCTGCTTTCTCCTCACAGACAGTATTTCCAGCACAGCCACCATTTGCTACCCCCAGCCCTTTCCCACAGCAGGCGTTTTTCCCAACACAGCCATTCCATTACAATCCACCAGCAGAGCCTGAAAAAGCTCCTGTCGCAGAGACACGAAATGAGCCGTCCCGCTCCTGCACTCCACAGTCAGTGGGTCCTCATGACCAGGCTTCACCACCTCTGTTCCAGTCAAGGTGCAGTTCTCCTCTGAACCTTCTACAGTTGGAAGAAACCACGAAAACTGCTGAAAGTGCAGCTCCTGTGGGTTTACATGGAGCTTTAAGTGAGGAAGGAGCCATAGGCAAAATTATGACAACTGATAACTGTAGTGGAAAGGAATCCTTACCAGTAAGTATGCTGAGGGATCACACACCCATTTTCCTGTCTCTGCTACATCACTTTCAATCCTTTCACTTACAGGACCTATTTCTTTAATGACAGACAGTCATCAGTCACTATAATAGCAGGAACTGGACTCACAATTGTAGTTACTAAATTCAAACTTCAGCAGAATAAAACATGAAACCAAATCATTAGGATAGTCTTAACCTTTAAAAATTAAATTCACCTTGTTGTTCTTCCAAAGTTGCACTAGGAAGTTTGGAAATACATTTTGAAACAGTTTTGTTCCACTTTTTTGAAAAAAGCATAAGAATATGGATAAGCCCATTGAAAACCACTGAAATAGATTTTAAAATAATATGGGCACTTTATTTTTAGCAAAAGGTTTTGGACTAGTGAATTTGTGTAGAGGGGAAAAACAATTTACAAATGGTCTGAAAGAAGTTGATCTAAAATCAGATCACATCTTTGTTTACAAACAAGCAGCCAAAGCAATGAAGAAGGGATCGTTACTTGCAGATCATTATTTTTGTTTTATTTGGTGCACTAAAACTGTGCTGAATTACTTGGTAACGTCTATTTCCTGGCTCCTTTGAATTTGTCAAATCAGTTTAACAAATTACTTCAGATGGAGTAATATGTCTGTAAAGGTTTCTGTGGAGGAAATACATAGACTAATACTTGTGCTTTCTAAAGGCACCATAGAGTATCTTTGTAAATGCTGAGTCACTGATGGGATGGAGCTGCAACCTGCATCTTTTCAGTTGCCTCCTTCCTTTGTTCAGGAATGTGTTAAGGATAAAGCTGGTTCTTTCCATTATTATTTGCTAAGTTCTGTCAGCCTTAATTTCTGATATTTAATCTTCAAACTGACTTGCAGGGAAGTTTTGCTTGCGTTAAAAATCAGCATAGCGAAAACTCTTTCCCTTAAAAATATACAAATAGATTATCTGACCTAGGAAGCTTCCACCTGGGAATGTTTTCTTACTGCTCTCAGTGCATGGTGAGATGGAACAGTGGTGGACTGTTGATGCAAATCTCTTTGAGGCAGATTATAGTAGGAGCACCTGCTAGTGTATGTTGTAGGTGGCTTGGATAAATTCTGACTTGTCCGGGGCAGCAGGTGCTGTCAAAACTGAACAGGAAATGCCTTTCTTATATTTTTTTTTCCAAGAGAACTTGGATTGGTCTTACTGAAAGAACCCATATCTGCCTATCAGTCCACTTTATTTTTCCTCAGTTGGTCTTGGTATATGCCTTTCTTGGTCATTGTCTATCTTTGAATCACTATGTAGACATATTAGAATATGAAATGAAATTGATTTATTACTAATCATTTACGTTTAATAATAAATAGCCGTGATTTTTAGGTTTGTGTTTTTTTTAATTTTATTTTTTTCTCCTTCTTATCACTAGGCTGAATCTCCAATGGATGCTCAAAATAGTGATGAACTCTCCATGTCCAGTGTCCTGCTTGACATTTTACTTCAAGAAGATGCATGTTCAGGCACTGGTTCAGCCTCTTCAGGGAGTGGTGTATCTGCAGCTGCTGAATCTCTGGGCTCTGGATCCAATGGCTGTGGCATGTCAGGGAGCAGAACAGGTAACACTGGCAGCCAGAACTCTCTTAGCATTCCAGCAGAATTGGAGTGTGAGGTGTCGCAGACACCAAGAACATCAAGTGAAAATCTCTTGTCCTTACTCCTTGTTGCTTGGTTTATTCTTGATTTCTTTCTTATTGCATTAAACAAATGTTTTTGTGTTGATTTACAGGATAGAACTTTTTTTAAGCATGTGTAAAATAGCCATTAAGATATTATGTAGGTATGACAGAGTAATGAACAGAAAAGACCATACTCCTTCATGTTTCCTTTCAGAGTTTTAAATTAAAGTTAGCTAATTATTCTGCTGAAATTTAACAGAGACTGAACTGGAGAGTTTGAGTTTTAAAAATATTAATGCAGTTACTCAGGAGTGGAAGTTCCCTCTGTTTAAAAAAGGAAATAGAAGAGTGGTTGTATTTTACTTTCAGTTCTCTTTAATCTTCTCTATTTTCAAAAGCATTTAGATAACCTATGTATTTGACAATTTATAGTAAAATTTTAAATCTCTGTTTACAGGTAGTAGTGAAACTAGTCATACCAGCAAGTACTTTGGGAGCATTGATTCCTCAGAAAATCACCATAAAACCAAAATGAAGACAGAAATGGAAGAAAGTGAGCACTTCATTAAATATGTCCTTCAGGATCCTATATGGCTCTTGATGGCAAACACAGATGACACAGTTATGATGACTTACCAGATTCCTTCACGGTAATTCCAATGTCATAGTCCTTCAAAAATTCTGTGTATCTTAGGGGGAGCAGAAGGGAAGTTAAGTATGAATCTCTATCTCAATAGAGGTAAATTGGTTTTAATGTTTAGCTCAGTGTCAAGGAAAATTCATGCTTCCTTCATATCTTTTGTATACTACACAAGAAGCTCTTGAGAAGTCAAAATTGTTTGATTAGGCTTACCTGTATTTTAAATCAATTTCCTGAGTACAAATTAACTGTATTTTTGTATTTTTGAAGGTGTTTTATAGTTAGTGTAACTGTTTGCCTAGAAATCCCTGAAGTCTAATTAAGAGATCCTGGAGAATATGCTGATATCTAGGGATGGTCTAGCACGGAAGATCTGTACTCCCTGGCTGTTGTCCCTGAGGTGCCACATTCAGTGGCATGCTGCTCTTGAACTTGTGGGTTTTTTCTGGGTTGTTAACTTCCACATGTTCATTCTTCTTCATACATTCCCATTCGAACAGGACAAGGAAGTAGAAAGTAAAAATCATAAGGCTTCCAATAGAAAAAGCTTTATTAACAGATAAAAGATTCCCTGTTTCAATAGCAAAGAGCAGATACAGGGTGAGAAGGGGTGTCAAGTCTGCAGGTTTTTATTTATTTATTTATTTATTTATTTATTTTCTGGGAGCAGTGAATGGTATTTTGAAAGGAATAGGATGTTTCAGTAAAGACAAGCCTTTGAAAAAGAAGGAAAACAAGCTTTGAAAATACAGAAGCACAGGCATGATGGGGAAAGAAGTAGAGACTACATTGCAAGACCTTCAGCATTTTTCCCTAGATTTAAAAATACTTTGACATTTCTCAGGTTTTGTAGCCTGAAGTGTTGACAACTATAGGTGGGAATTCCAGTAGACTGTAAGAATAGCAAAGCCTGCCAAAGTATGACAGTATAAAACAGGATGTTGTGATAACAAGAGCTAAGCTCATTGTCAGAGCACAATGCCCTGAAAGGGAAGAGTAAAGCCAACCTGTTCTTGAATATCATGTAAGGAACAGAAATTGTACTGGGTATCTTGGAACTTGCTTTTCACTGTCATCTTTTATAGAGGAATACAGCTTGTAAGCGTTGGCATGGTGCAGGTTAAGTTTCTGAATGAAGGTAGGACATTTGGGGAGAGAGAGAACTTTGCTGAAATAGAACAGTGTTTTCTAAAGATTAGTTCATTCTTGATGGCTTTCTTAAACATCTGCTTTAGTATCTCACGTGCATCTAGTGTCTGGTTTGGGTTGTCCTCCCACTGAAGGAGAACTTGGAACTTCCTGCAGCAGGAAGCTGGAGTTTGTGGTGGTTTCACTGATGGTGCTGCCTGAGTAGCTCTGAGAAAACTGTTCTCACTGATGGCATTTGAAAAGACAATGAGCCAACAGAAATGTGTTAAAGTTGTCTGCAAATGTAAAGAGCTGCTAAAATAACCACACTTAATTTTCTTCCAGTGTAAGATTTGTATGCGTAATGTTTTAGAACAAAAATAGTCTTGAAAAACGTATAACTTTATATAGACGTGAAGCCCAGAAACTGCTGAAGCTCAGTTTCGAAATACATTTTATTTTAGGGACTTGGAAACAGTTTTAAAAGAAGATAAGCAGAAATTAAAACAAATGCAGAAACTACAGCCAAAATTTACAGAAGACCAAAAAAGAGAGCTTATTGAAGTTCATCCATGGATCCAGCAGGGTGGGCTGCCAAAAACTGTTGCTAATTCCGTAAGTTTAATGAGTTAGTTATTTTGCATGTGTAATAGTGCTTAAATTGTTGGCTGCCTATGTTAGAGTCTTCCGTTCCTAGTGAGAGCTTGAAATGAAAAAGCTTGCTATGAAAGCTTAGTCACTTAATGCAGAGAAAAAAAAATTCAGACTTCCATGCAGTGGTTTTTAGCTTGATTTAATTTACCACAAGTTTTCTTTCCAGCAAGGGAAATTGAAGGAATGGTGAACACAGTATAAGAAATTTCCTTCCTCTTTCTCAGTTTCTATGTATCTGTTTGAAATCCTTTAACAACACAGCCAGAAACTTCACTACTTAAAAATCTCTATTTTGTGTGCAGAAATTTATGCCCACTGTTTTCTTGAAAGTAAAAAATGAATGGCAATATACTGTTCCTTTTTTTCTGTCAGACTTCTCACTCAGAATCATCTCTTGCCTTGATTCCTCCAAGTAGATCAATGGCTTCAAAGGCAAAAAACCCCCAAACAAACAAACAAACAAAAAACAACAAAAGAAAGCAGGTTTATTTGTTGTAACTATATACAGTCAAATGGAGGAAAAGGTGCTTGGAAGGTGTCATCATTATAAATGATCCATGACATAACTGCTTCCAGTAGAGTTCTCAAGTACTTTTATTGATTCACTGCACATTATAAATCACAGTGTGTGAAAAAGTTGTAGAGTAGATTATATCTGGTAGTTGCAGCACAGATATAAAGGTTCCCTTGGAATCAAGGATTGCATGCAAGAGGACTGTTGTTTGGAAAAGTTGGTGTTTTTTTTTTTTTTACTTATGAGTGCTTCTGTATATTTTTCTTTTTAGGAATGTATTTTTTGTGAGGACAATATACAGAGCAATTTTTATACATCATACGATGAAGAAATCCATGAAATGGACCTTAATGAAATGATTGAAGACAGTGGAGAAAACAACTTGGTTTCCCTGAGTCAAGCCAGTGAAGAACAAACATAACATTTGAGCCTGTTGTTTTGAAAACTGCTTCAAAATGACAGTGAAGGATCCATAAAGGTTTTAATCTTGTATCCGGCAAGATGAATCCAGTTCATAAAAGCAAATGTTTTTTTCTTGCTCTAGAAGAGTCATTTGTGAATGAATCTCTTTTTAAATGGTGGCAATCTCTTCCCAGTAAGGACATTGTTGAAGATGGTATAGCTTTTCTTTAAAAGACTCATATTTTGCACTTATATGCCTCAAGTATTTCTTTATAAACTGTAGAAACTTTCATTGATGCCTACTGTTTTTTGTAGAGTGGGTTAATAAGTGCTGGAAATCTCCTTACGTACTTACGGTTCTACAAATCCCCTTTTGGTAAATGATTCAGCATTAGAAATTGCTGAAGCAATTTTGCTTAGTGGCTCTTTAGCATTGATCTTAATATTTGAAGTGGTCCAGCATCGTAGAAGAAATAACCTTCAAGGAAATCAATTCACCCTTGCCCTTCTCATACCAGTTGATCCCATCCTCTTTGTTTGTCTCTCCTATAGTTTTGAATGTAGGAATTTTTTTGGTCTAAGAGAAATGTTGAGCTAATTTTGTAAGATGGTCTTGGGTTAAAATACATGTTGTTGTGTAAGTATAGAGGAGTGTTGACAACTTTGTAGCCTTTTATTTAAGTGGACATTGCAATACTATGAACTGTTTATTACCTTGAAGCATAATTTCTGAGAATTTTATACTCAAGGAATCTTTATGCTCAAAGATTTAAAAACTAAGACCACAGAGGATGACTGTGCGTGCTCCAGTGGCTGTTAGAGCTTGGGATTACCTGAACCTTTGTTTCTGACTTGTTCTGTCAGGAGGTTGGCTATCAATTGTTCTGGTGTGGCAGAACAAACATCCAGTTTGTACATGGCAAGGGAGGATTAGACTTGTCTTGTCATTTGAAGATGGCTCTTAAAAAAAAAAAAAAGAAAGTGATTTTGAGAATAGTGTTGACTCACTTTATTTGAATTGCATATTCTCAAACTTAGCATGGCTGGAATCCTTTGCTGTTGAAGATTTCATTTTAATGCCTCTGAGATTGTATTGACTTGAATATTTGTACTTTATGTTTTTGTGGTGTTTATATGTGTTGGATGTGGGAAGAGAACATGAAAGAACACCTTTAATATGTTGGTTAGTTAAAGAACACGTAGTTGAAGTACTGCTGGATGTCAGCTTTAAGTCTTGGGGTGAAAAATGGAGAAATTCAATTGACTGTGACATGTTTGTCTTAAAATGTTTTTCATGGGAAGCATTTTCTTTTTTATTAGGATAACATTTCTATTCACTGAAATTTAAGGTTATTTTCATTCCTGTTTCTCTTTGCATACAGAGAGGATGTGAAGTTAGATCTGACACCACCAAAACCATGGAGAAGTGACTGGTATTTGCTTAGTGGAAGAAATAATTTGTGTCAAGTAATTAGTTAGTTATTAATTGGATGGTGTCATGAGGAAATTTGCACTGGAGACAAGTTCTGCAGATAGTGAAATGTGTGAACTTGTGAAACAAGTAGAATCACAATTTTAAAAAATTAAGTATCTTTAATGTAGTGTGAAGCACTACCCAGCAAGATCTGATTCCTGTCTTTAACACTTTAGCAAGGTCAAACGTAAATACATGTAAATATAAACTGAATGAGAAATGTTCAAGTGTTGGTATTCATGTCCGATGTATTAAATGTTTTCATCATAAATGGAACAGTGCAGCTATACCAACATATTAAATAGATTTCATTTTTACATGGAAACATGAACAGTTTTAATTGGACCAGGGTTTGGGAAAAATAAAAGCTTTATATAAAAGGAGTGCATCATAATTATACAAATATTTTTCAAAGACTTTTCAACCACTTTGAACTTCTTTACTTTAGCATGCTTTTCTTTTTTCATGTCTTTTTTTTATTTGTTCTTGGCTCTTTTATTATTTTTTCGATGACCATCTTGTAACTGTAACTTAGTGAAAGGAAGAGAAAAGTATATTTAGAGCATTTTGTGGATGTGCTTAATTATGGACTTAATCTTGCATCCTTAAAGTGTTTGCATTTACAGGGTGGTATTAAAATATTTTCCTGTAACTTTAAATCTACATGCCTCCATTTATAGATAAGATTCTGAAGCTGTAATTTTTCCTAACTGTTGTAAGATGATTTACTTGTGATGACACTTTGTCAACATGTCAACAATGTTTTCTGTACACTGTGCAATATATTTTGGTTTTGCCACTTGTGACTAATTTTTATGACTTGCTTTTTAGAAAACTGGTAAATAAAACAGATATATTTTTAGTTGGGTTTTTTTGTTCCTTGAGGCTTCTACTCCATGTAAGAAGTAAATATTTTTATTTTACTGGTAGTATGTAAATTGGTATTTCAAACTGCAGAACTTGCAAGTTATGGTGTCAGCTGTGGCTCACTGTCCTGAAGTGAAATTGTTGCCAGCGTGACTGACCGGTAAGTTTAGTGGTCAAATGGAAGATTGAATCCTTACATTGACTAGTTGTTCTAAAAACATGTGCAAATGTACTGTGGAAGAGCATGTGCAGGTGGGTTCTCTTTTTGTTCAAAACTACCAGAAGACTCGTTGTCCGTTGTTTAAAGCTGCAACCCCCTGTGCTTTTATATGGGTAGCTTAGGGACAGAGAATTCCACTTGTGCCCCTTGACTTTGCTTTGTGTGTTGATTATTAGCCTTCTGTTGAGGTGTTAAGTGTTGTGTCTTGTGAAGATTGCTGGAACTTTTCAAGCTACTGTGCTTCCCTGTCCGTGTTTTATTTTCTTGAAGATGTCTGTTTTCTCATGTGAGCAGTGGTGTAGCTCAGTGGGCTGGACTGCCCCTCTAGGTTGAAGGTACTCAGGTTATGAAACCCTCCTTAGCCTTTTTTTTTTTTTTTTTTACATGACTGTATTTTGAGAGGTTTATGGAACTTTTTAAACAGAACAAAGTAGTACAAACCCTCATTTGGTCATGAGGGACCCAAATATCTCTGTAAACTGCAGAATCAAGGCATTTTGGTTCCAAAAAACAGTTCAGCGCACAGGTGAATTGCCTTCACACCAAGGGTAGAGTTGTAGTGTTGTGCACTTAGCTGCCAAGACATGCATTTTAAAGTGTGATTGTTCAACACATCATCTAAGTCCCTTTGAAGTCTTCTGAATTGACTCTAAAAACGTGGGCAGTTCTGTGTGTGTGAAGTCTGAAAACACTTTTGTCCTCACAGCTCCTTGGTTCCTCACTCAGCTCAACGTGCAGAGGAGAGATGTATTGATGAAGCACTTCCCAGAACTACAAATCTGAGTGTCATCCACACACACACAGGTTATCTGCAACTCAGAAGGTATCATGCTGGCATTTGGATGCAAGTTCTGATAATTGATGTATAACCTTGGGAGAACTGAAGTGCTGCTAATGTGATAAATTACCAGGTAATCTTTCACAGTTATTTCTGTAATTTTTTTTCAAATGTAAATGTAATAAGAGTATGAGTTAAATGTGGCTTCAGGTATTCACACAGTCCTCCTTGTTGATGTGCCTTCTTTCAGCACTTGAAGACGATGGCTTGCTTTGCACTGCAGAACTCTTGGGAGCAGTGTTAGTCTCTCCCACCTCAGTAGCCCCTAGATGTCACTGGTGTTCTGGGATTATATTTGGCAGTTTTGCCACCCCTGTTTGTCCTCTATTTAGCTTTTTGGATATTGGGGCTGTTGGGTTTGCTGTGACATTATTTGATGTAAAGGAAAAGCTCTGTGGCTTGAATTCTTCATCATGAAGACCTGTGGTGACGATAGTGTGTGCAAACAGAAACTCTGCTTGGAAAAGGGAAAGGGACTACTGAAAACATCAGATTTTAGTCCACTTAACAGCTGTCATGAATTTGGAGGAGGAAAAAACAAAGCTGTCCTTACTGAGAATTAAGATGCTGATAGTTGTTTTGTTTCTAGCAAGGGTGGAAAGAACCTAATGCATTGATAAGGCTCTGACCCCAAAAATATGGTGAAATGAGTTGCATGCTTCTGGAAAAATTTTGTTAATGGATGACTTAAAGG
Source organism: Platyrinchus mystaceus (assembly GCA_035041135.1). Classification (NCBI taxonomy): domain Eukaryota; kingdom Metazoa; phylum Chordata; class Aves; order Passeriformes; family Tyrannidae; genus Platyrinchus; species Platyrinchus mystaceus. The sequence continues at coordinate 24,615,398 of JAWWLV010000011.1, read as the reverse complement.
AGAATAATGTTTGTAGGTGTAACTTACAGAAATTCCAATGTTTACTTGCAGACAAGTGGTTAGAAGCTTAGGAAATATATTCAGTCTGCTGAACAAGGTAATGAACAGCTAACAGCTTCTTTAGCTTGGTGGCTGTGAAGTGGACATTATATTTAGGGGTGGTACACAAGGTTTGTAACAGCTTTGTCTGTGTTTCACTGGAGTAGCTTTAAAAAAACCCAACAAGACACAAAGGAAAAAAAACCAAACAAACAATGTCTCCAGGCTTTCCAAGTGGAAAGTGGTGTAAGACAGGGTAGAAACTGAGACAGCTGAACTCTTAATCATTGTTATTTCTCTTTGTATCTGCTGAAAAAACCATGAGCTCTGTGAGGCTGCCATGTGCAGTAGCAGTGTGTGTGATGGGGTTTCATTCTACTGTATTTCAGGCTCTGGAGTGTATCTGGTAGTTAGATATAGACAGAGGAGCTGCTGTGGCAGCACATGAATAGTGTTTAACCTTAGCAGGCAATATGAAGTAGGGAAACACTTGCTATTCATGCAGAGAAAATGCCTTTAGCTAAAGGACACATTGTGAAAGGAGACTGATGTCCTCAGGCAGGTGCTGTGGTGTGACTGATGGATGTGCAGTGGTGAGTACAATGGTGTCTGTGTAGTACCGAAAGGGGAAATGAGCAGAGAGCCAGATCTCAAGCACCTGTTGCAGCTGGGGTAGGTGCTTTGCTGGGGCAGCCACTGCATCCTCAGCCTTAGAGGGATGTACTGCTTTTCACTTAATTTGTTTTCGCTGGATAAAAGGAGACAAATCTAAGGAGGAGTTAAAATCTCCTGGTTTTCCAGAGTTTGCCAAGGTATTCTTCTCTTTCTGTAGTCTGTGCATTAATACAGTAAAACAGGATATAGTGAATTTATTGCTCTCTTTAAATTGTTATAATGGTCTAAAATTAAACTGTGTTGTTGCTGCACTGTCCACTTCAAAGATTCTACTTCTGTCCAAAAACTTACTGGATATGCTTTTAAAAAAATATATTTAACTGTTGCTTGTGTAAGGTAAGGTCTACTGCATTTCCTTCTGTTGTTACCAGCTGACTCCCTTTGAAATTTCCTGTGGCCCTTGTGCATTGGGTGCTGGATAAACTTAGCAAATGCACTTCTCTAGTTGGCTTTACTTTGCTTAGCTGTAGGAAGCAGAAGAAGGGTTGGGTGGGTGGCCTGTGTTTCCCTCTGCTCTGATTTAGAGGGGCACTGGGAATGAGTGGCTCAGTTCAGTGGGGCCTGGCGAGACAGACTCCGTTCTTTCAACTTCCCAGGTCAGTGGTGTCCTGCACAGGCATTTATAGTAATGATTAAATCTGAACCATCTGTCCATTTTGTTTGCTGGGACTCGTGCTACTCCTGATTGCATCTCTCCAGCTTTTAAGTGCTTGCAGTTTTGTTGGAAGCATTTAAAGACTGAAGTCAACATTTATATTGGGCTGGGGGCTTTTTTGGTGCTTGTGTTAATAAACTTCTCTCACCTCCTTTAACTTTTAGTTTCAGTTTTGAATACTGATAGATCTGTCCTCGCATATTTTGGAAACCTGTTTTTTCATAGTTCAGTTGCATTTCTAAATTTGGTGAAACCAGAGGCTTATGATGTAAAGATTAATTAGACTGCAGGCTAAGTTTGTGCTAAGCAGTTAGGAGTGGCAGTACCTGCAGTGCAGAGGTACTGTTGCTTCTAGAATCCAAAAATATGTAGTTTGTTTCTGCAGCAGTACAGAATTCCAAGACATAAAGGCATGTTATTTTTCTCTTGCAGGGACAGGACATGTGTAATTTGCTATATCAACAAGTATAATTTAGTATCAGATGGTATATAAGTAACTGCATTGTATTTTTCATTGTGCAGTGTAGTAGCTCTCTGCTAGAGTAGTTTCTCTTCCTGTTTGGGCTAAATGAGGTTTTAATTTGTTAAAAAAAAAATTCTCTCCAGGAAATAATGGAATTGAAGAAAAATATAAAAGTGCACCAGCAGGGCGCGGAAAACCCCAAAATGATCTGAGGTGGCTCTGGGTGCAGGATGATCCCTGGAATGGCATGGCAGGCTCAGTAACAGCCCCGGCCCTCGAACTGAACTCCACAAGCTGCTCCGTCTGTGCCTTCAGGCCCTTGCACAGAGACTCAGTTACCAGCCTGGGGCCAAAGGCAGCATCTTATGTACTGGAATTTGTGCATTTAAAAAGCATATGGTGTGACACAATGCAGAAGGCAGTGACAATGAGGAGAGTGTGGCCATCAGGAGTTATTTCCAGGGTCTATACTCAGTTGTCTTTACAAGCCTCCTCCTTTTTTGTGTTCTGAAGAGCTGCTGCCTGTTTGTGAATAGGGCAGACTTTGTGTCAGCTGCTCAGAGCGGGCCGGGAGGGGAGGATGGGGAGGAGAGCCTTCTGTTCAGATCTGATTTCCAGGGAGATGCCGGCCTCTTCCTAAACTCCGCCTCCCTGGGGGCGGCTGAAGGCTGGAAGACTTTTTGTTCAGTGTTACTTTGAAGTTCTTTGCCTCCACTCCTTTTAGAAACGAATCCAAATATAAATATATTTGTTTTAGAATTGTGAAATTCGTAACAGCCAAAGTCACGGGGAAATATTGAAGGATTCCTACATCATGTAAAGAACTAGGAAATTCTTCCATTGTCTTTAGTCTCCATTGTCTTTTAGCATACAGCCCCATTCAGTAAAGGCTCCTAAAGCTTTGGATGTTGTCAGGCAGTGAATTTAATATTTTAATAATAATTACTTTGCATTACATTGCAGTGAATTTACATGAGATCCGCTATAAAGACCTGATTATGAATGCACATATGTACAATATTGTTTCATTAGTCCTACCAGTCCCCCTAAAATCCTTTCCCTCTATGTGCTCTGCCATTATGAGGTGATGCTTCCGTCTTAAATTTAAAGAACAGAGTTTTCAGGGATTTCTGGCTTGGATTTTTGAGGAAAATCTGTTTGCTTTTTGGGGTTTCTTTTGTCAGTCTATTAGCTAGAAAATTAGCAAAATAAAAAAGGTGTCTGTGTCCTAATCTGAGTAAACCATTTATAGTCTTGAATCGATTTCGTGGCAGAGTGGTATAAGTTGAACCAGACTGCATACTGTAAATGATTTCACTTACTGGCAGAAGTAGTTTGATAAAGTGATATATGACTGCCTTGTCACCTAATGTAATGTTCATTGGCTTGTGAAGTTTATGGTGTTAACTTTTACTCATTACACTGACAAGAGTGATATGACAGGTGGAGTCTGTTAGAATGTATTTGACAGGATCAGGCGGCCCAGATGCTCAGGAAGTTGTTGAGCAGTGACACTGCCCGTAGTGCCTTCCGAGGGGACGAACTGAAGCCACGCGGAGGAAGGTCAGGATACCTTGGGCACCACAGCGTGAATCCTCCATGGCTGAATGAGCCGGCGGTAAATCGGGCAGGAAGTGCAGCACTGTGTTCTGATCTGTTTTAGGAAGATCTCTATAAATGGAGATGGTATTTTATCACCTCATTGATTTATACAGTACAACTGGCTTATTCAAGCATTTCCAAAGAAAACTTGTAAATAAATATAAAATTTGATATAGATATAAAATTTGGTTTTCAATGAAGAGGAGAGCGTGAGGGAGAGAAATCTGTGGTGTTTGTTCTGCAGGGATGCTCCCAGGAGTATGGATGCCAGCAGCCTTCCCCAAACTCTGCAGGCTTTATCAGTGCCCACAGCAGTGACTTGAAGTTGGTTGGCAAAACTCACTGTGAGTAAATTGCTGTAATTACATGTATCCACAGCCTTCCAAGCACTGCCATACCTCTAAGGCTGTCAGATAAGACTCAGGGTTGAACTGTGACACCTGGGCTATATATAGAAGGTGACAGTTTGCTGCTCTGGAAACATTTAGGTTGTTGCACTCTGATTTGTGACTGTCATGAAAGAATTGGAGGAAGAGGATAATAACACATTTCCAAAGGGCACTGCCTCTTCTTTGAAATTGCTTAACACTGCCTTTTTAAAAATAGTTTTATCAACTGCTAAACACAATTTAATCTTTCTTTGGGTGAAATGTCATGGTTCCTTGTCAGAGGGAATTTGAGAAAGAAACAGATTAATGACTCTTGAGTCTTGTGGGTGTTTGGAACTTTAGGAACAGTTTAGTTGAATGGAAGTAAGGAGTTGTTAAAATACAGACAGAAAAGGAAGGCCCAGGGTTAAATCTGTGTGCCGCCTCCATAATCTGTGACCATAAAAAACGTGACAGTAGTCAAAACAGGGAAGGCTGGAATTGTCCTGTGTCTAAATAAACAAACAAACACACAAAAAAAACAAAACAAAAAAAAAAACTTGAGGAGAAAAGAAAAAACTGGTGTTTAGAGCTTTTGATAAAAGAAGCTACAGCAGCAGAACCCAACCCCACAAAGGGCTATGTTCACCTGTGCCCTGTGCTAAGCTGCATTGTCAGATCAGTACAAATCTGAACTCTAAGGTAACATTAGTCAAATCAAAATTATTAGTCCAGGCACTTCAGATTTTTGGTGTCTTTGAAAACCAAACCCCAAGGAAGTAATTGGGCCACTTGAATCTGCCCGTGGCTTTGTTCAGAGCAGTGTCTCAAATAACATTGTCCAAGCAGTTTCTTAGTATTAAATGTTCTCTGAAAACAGAGCCAGTAATTACAAAATATGTAAAAAATTATACTCTTTTGTTTCAGGGGAAGGACAGGGGAAGTGGAAGCCCTTCCGCTTTTGAAGGTGCCTGCGTTTTATTTCTTGCTGCTCAAATGTCATGGTTACAAGCAACACAGAAAACAAACCAGTAGGACTAGGTAGGCTCTCTCCCTGTTTTCCATCAGTCCCAATTTCCCTGCCCATTCGTGAGATTCTGACAGAAAATGGAGCAAGGTTGAAGGCTTATGTGTTTCAGCAACAGAAAGGACCAGATGTCAAAATCTTCTGATTTGGGCCAGAAAGACAAATCCTCCCCATTACACTGTAGGATTCTGCTACATTTATATGTTGAATGTATTGTAAGCAACAGTTTTATTTTGGTTTCTTGCCAACAAGAAATGAAGGAAAGGTAAAGACAACACACTTAGCATGAGACTACAAACTTTCCCAGCAGTGGTGGAACAAACTGGGATCCACGGCTAAAGCTCTTGTTGCTTGGCCAGCCATTGTTGTTCTCTTGTCTCAAGAACCTCCTCTTGTCTCAAGAGGATTCCATGTGCTGAATGCCTGTGCAGTGACTGTGTTTATGTGTGTGGCCAGTCTTCGCAAACGAAGATCTGGGAAAGGTCTTTTGACCTTTCAAGCCTGCGCAATGGATTTTTTAGGTGAGACACAGCCTGCGCTG
>JAWWLV010000011.1:24576582-24609604 GCA_035041135.1 Platyrinchus mystaceus | reverse complement strand
TAGATGGATGGCCTTAGGGGCTGACGAGCTCCATCTGCCCGGGGGAGTGTCCCTGAAGCAGGATCGGGAATCGAACCCGCGTCGCAGCGGTGAGAGCGCCGCATCTTAACCACTAGACCACCAGGGGTCCCCCTGTGTTTATGTGCTGCATTGGAAAAGGAACTAACAGAAGGACTGCCAGACCAAAGAGCCCACCTGTTTGTATATACAAGATCTAGAAGTACTTGGTGTGGCATCTAATGTATTCAAGGAGGGAGGTAATACCTTAGAATTCCCTTGGTCTTGCCAGCCCTGCCGGGATCCATTTTCCCAGAGCAGGCAGTAGGTATGTAAGTACACTGCTAAGGAGGGAAAGGGGAAGAACAAAGAACCCACAACCAAACCAGTGACTGAATGCATGTGACTTTTTTTCTTTCCCGATCTGCTGTTTTACATGACACAGATTATGTTTGTTTGCATAATTCCCTTCCCATCTGGCCTGTGTCATCTGCATCTATTAATTTTACATGCATTTATGTGGCTGAGTCAGAGTGGTCATTGCCAAGCTGGCCAAGGAGAACTGTTCCTTGAAGTGCTCAGGGTTGGATGGGACTTACAAAACCTGTTTGGGTGACCAGCTAGAGCAAGAAGATAGAACATATGCATCTGTCACTCCTACAGATACATCAACACTTGTTCTCTGTGTAAGACCCTAGTGTTTCACCCAATACTTGAGTCTTATAATATTTTAGTCATAGGAGACTTCAGAACATGAAATTAGAGGAGGTTCTTTTCATCTGCATTGGTCAGTTAGGCAGTAAAACTCCTACCCTGAGAGATCTGTGACCAGTTCTTCATTAAAGTAACTTGGAGTTAAATCCAAACTGCATGAATAGAGAATGGATGGAGGAGTGTCCAGCACAAGGCTCTGTCCTAGGAATTGGAGAAGCTTTTGGTTGCTGTGAGTGTACTTACTTGAATTTCATGTATGATACAAATAAAGTGCAAGAAAACATTGGCTACATTCAACAGTAGTCACTTCTGCAACTTGCAGCAAGAGCTTGGATTTTAGGGAAGTCTTGACAGTTCTGAGAGGTGAGCAAATGCTCTGGCCTTATAAATTCATTCTCCCTTGTAGTCTAAATAAGAGTTCTTTACTGTAGTCCCCTTCCTTTTTCCTCTGGCAAATAAGAAAGGTTTTTCATCAGCTCCTTCACAGTATTTATCTTTTTGCCTCTGTGCTATGAAATGAGTTATTATAACAGCTGTAAATTGTTGTGTGACTATAAATCCACAAAAGACCCAGGGAAGTTGTTGGCAAATTCTCTTTTTATTGCCTTTCCCTCTCAAAAAACCCCGAGGGTTCTCCCTTTTTTGTGACATCTTGCTAGAACTATACAAGAGCAAACTGTTATTGGCTGTCATTATAACATCTTGCACATCAGCATAATATTTTTTGCATCTTTTAAAAAACATAAATAAATCCCAGGGTGTTAAAGCAAGCAGATAGATATTCCTGCTTGTCATCCCTGTAAATGAGCCAACAGACCTTCTAGCAAAAAGCTGAGAAGGAAGAAACTGGTTCGTGGTTTTTGTTCGCTTTTTCTTTAAAAAAAAAGGGTTTAGGGAGTAGATTATAGTTTCAGGAATAGAGTGGTGCTTCTGGGAAGAAAGAGGGGTGGGAACAGACTCCTGAGTAAGCACAGGGCATCAGGGACTCGGGATTTTTTGCATTGTGTTTTGAAGACTCCCTTTGTCACCATGAGTTTTCTCGCCTTGGAGCGACAACGCTCTGGTTCAGCATTGGCTGAAAGGATGTGAATCATTTTTCCTGCTTCCTGCAGCAATTGAAAGTGCAGCCTGTCCCACTGTTCCTGAGTCACCCTGGCTGGCTGTGCTCTGTGACAGCCAGCGTAGTCACTGCTCCACAGCCAAGTGCTGCTGGTAACACAGCACAGAGGCAGCTGTGCAGACCCTGCTGTGGTCCCTGCTGTGGTCCCTGCTGTGGTCCCTGCTGTGGTCCCTGCTGTGGTCCCTGCTGTGGTCCCTGCTGTGGTTCCTGTTGCCCACACCACGGTGCTGCTCTGGGCAGCTGCTTCTGTGCACCTGCTCAGGGCATGGGAGTTGTGATGTAGGAGCACTTGTGCCCTTTGGGACTTATAACCTTCTTTTTGAGACCAAGCATGTTCAGGAGCTTTCCAAATTATGTGTCACTTTCTATTTCTGGGAACTAAAGGACATCTATATAGGTTTCCTGAGACTCCTGAGAAACAGGTTGCTCTCATGAGTGGACTTCACTGAGAACCTGTGTTGGCATACTAAGAAACTGCAGTCCAATGGAGGGGTTGATGAGAGAGAGGCTTGCAGCTGCTAGGAGAGTAGCAGCTATGCAGTAGAGATTTGCTTCAGAATTCTAGATTTTGGTAAGAAGCTGTGTGCTCCCTCTGCCTGGATGAGGGGATTCAATTACGCTCAGTTTCTGACCACTTAATCTGCTCTTGTGAAGGGTAGAAGGAACCTGTATCAGGCTCAGGTGTGTGTAATGCAGTGTCAAACTCCTGGTACTCTGCAGGCATCTGCTGAGGATCTGTTGAGCAGGAAAGGAGTCTGAGTGTGTTTTGGAAAGCAGCAATGTGTAGGTAGGTATTACCCATGTTGGGGGGCAGCCGTGAGTAATAAAGCCACCCTTGTGTTATGATGGCTGATCATAAGCAGCACGTAACATTTGCAGGCCCAAAGGAGGCAAATTTGCTCGAAACTTGTGTGATTCAGGCCTTGGTGAGCCCTGTGGATGCTGTGAACATCCTCTCCCTGTTGGTGGAAAAGTTTGATGGGGCTGATGATGGAGTTGATGTATCTATTCTGGGCTTTTCTCTCTTGCTCAATCTGTGGAGCATTGATTACAAAAGCCATTGCATGCAGACTGTAGAATGGGTTTTATAGTGACTGCTTAGCACAGGTTGGTTCCCATGAACTTAGTTTAGGCTAGGAAGAAAGGAAGTCAGAAGTTTTACTGATGTGTGTCTCAGTCATGAATGGTCCAAAGCCCAAAACACAGCCAGGCATCCACGGGGGCCACCAGAAGCTGAAACCCATTTAGAAACTCTGGAGTGGACATGCAGGCTCAGGGTGCCTATAACTTCTCTCTCCTCTCAGTGGGCACAGACACATCATTTTAAGGATGCTTTAATGTGAGCCTCTTTGGTGGTGATTTTAGATTAGGCTGCTTTGCTTTGTTCTTCAATGTTGTAGGAGCTTTGCAGAGTTCAGCTGAGGGTGACAATCTGCAGAATTCCTGAAGCAATCTGTGAACACATGTTTGAATACGCCTTAGGTCTGTCCTTTCTCAGATGCAAAGAAAACTACTCTCCACACTTTCAACTTGTATTTTATTTGGAGACCAATGCAAAAACTAAAGATCCACAAATTAAGGTAATTTTACATTTAAGAAATGTAAGGCCAGAAGGGATCAGTTAATATAATTGCTTGTATGTTGTTGTTTTACTAAGTAGTTTCTGTTTGTAACCAAAGCAACTTGTATTTGCTTCTGGGAATATATTCTGTCTCACTTGACATTAAGAGAAAGAAATTCATTACTTCTTCCAGTGTCTTAATTTCTATCCTTTTCCTTCTCATTCCAAACTACTTGGACTCACTATCTAGGTCTTGGCATTTAAGGCTCTACTTTATTGGATTAAAATACTTTTTGAAGCCATGATTTCCTCAGCTCTTAAGTGAGTTATGTAACATATGTGTAATACAACATATGCAGTATAACTAATCAAATCACCCTCGTTCATCATCTTCTTTAACTAAATTAACTTAAAGCCTTGTGCTGTAAGGTGTATTTTCATGTTTGAATGTTTTCTGCACCAGCTTGGATTTTTTTTTTAACCTTCTTAAAATTCAGTGCAACAAATGCTGAAAACTATAATGCTGTGTAAGGAGCTAAAATCCCATGGAAGAAGAGAGACTATTTTTCCCCTGTGCTTTTGCTTTAGCTTAGCTCATGCAGAAGCCTGAGAGGCTTAAAGTGCACAGTTTAGTGACACTATCCATATAGATAACTGTGGACTCAGGAATTTCCAGTAAGAGGAGCATAATGGCAACTTGGAACCAGGCACCTTATGGAAGATGAAAATATGTCTTAGGAAGCAGAGGAAGGGTGGGCTTCTGGTTAAGGCAGCTGAATTAGTGGATTGTTTGGATCCTATATTCTGACATGTGCTCCCTGCACAACCTTGTTGAAACCATTGTGCTCTTTTGTGGAGCAAGGTGACGTTTTCCTCCCAGGTCCTATCCATACTAGCTTCTGTGTTTCTGTGGTCCAAGCGAGGAGAGTCCAAGCCATGGCTGGTGGGACAGACTTGGCAGGAGATGTGTTGTTTGACCCAGTTGTTTTCATCTCCAGAGAAAAGAGCAAGTGGCTTGGGCAACGGTCTTGGTGTGTTCCAGCAGCTGAACAGCAGCTTTGTAAGCATACCCTGTATGTCTGCAGGGTGGAGGAGCAGTTAGGGCTGGAGACCTGCTGTGTGAGGGTGTCCATAGAGCTGTGCTTGGAGATGGGCTCAAAAACTGGGAAATCCTGAAACTGGGCTCCAACAGATGGAGGTGGATGGCCCCTTGGGGATGTTATCCATGGAGAGTTCACCATAACATGGCAAGGCTCTGGATGCCAGGATTAACCAACACTTCTCACAGGAGTAAATCCTCCTTTTTTGTGACTTGTTTTGATAGCATTCTGCTAATGGCAGCATCTTGGGTGATAAGACATATCAATTTTCTGTATTACAGACAGGAACAAACTGTCTGCTTAGCAGAGATTTTCCACATGATGTCTGCGTATCCCCTAACCCTGCTGCTGAGGGCTGGACTGAGCTTTTATTCATCTGTCCTTTTAAATGGAATAGAGATTCAAGCATTTATTTATTTTGAGAGGGTAACTCTTTAGAGAGCTGCATGATACTTGCTAGTGGGAGATGAAAGAAGATTTAAGTTGATTTGGACAATGTAAAAGCTTAATCTTGCCTTCTGGCCTAAGGCTCTGACAAAAGACCTGGTATTTGTTGCCAAGAGGTTGGGAGGACGTTTGGGCTGTAAGTCCCCCCAGCTAACCTGGTCTAACAAGGAGCAGTTTTCCCCTGCAACAGGTGTGAGTGACTGACATGCAAAGAGAGGGGGAAATGAGCCCTTCTTTCTATTATTCTTCAACTGCATACCAACAAGAGGAGTCCTGTTAGTGTGCTGCCCCTCTCTTCTTTGACAAGGCAGTGCACTGTCAGATCAGGTTGTTTGTATTATTTTAGAATGGAAAAGAATAAAGGCAGTTTCTATAAAGAAGGACTTGAAAAGGCTTCACTGGTTTTTCATCAGAGCTGCTGGAAACCTTCCTTCCCCCAGTCCCACCTGTCCTTTCCTCAGTCCCACCCCTGAAATGCTCACCTCTTCCTGCCTTTGTCAGGGAAGTGTCAGATTTGACACCTTTGCAGGAAGGTACAGAATTGCAAATGGAGAAATCCAGCAACACCTAATCAGAGGATGTAAACTTTCTGTGAACCTAATTTGTGGATTACAAAAAAAAAAAAAAAAAAAGCCATATTGCTAATAACACATTTCTAAAATGCTTTTGACACTTTTGAAAAACAGTAGTACTGCTTTGACCTGGCTTTTTCTTTTCAGCTAGTACAGGACTGGTTAATGCTCAGGGGATAGTCCTGTAATCCCTGTGCTCTTCCTAACCATCCTGGCTTTGGGAGAGCAGCTGTCTGGGTGGCCTCACCTCTGCCTTTTTCTTGCTGCAGGAGCAGGGATGGTATGTGTCCAGGTCTCCAGTTGCTGTGGCAGATGTGCAGGGAGCTGTGTGGGGCACCAGCCCAGGAGGGTTACCCCAGGTGTGAGAAGTGGAATACATGCAGGAATGGGAAAAGGCAGAGGCAGATGGGGGAGGCCAGCTTTGGCTCCTATTCTCCAGTGCCAATCCAGGAAAAGTTAAGCAACCCGTCCGCGGTGATGCTTCGAGATGGCTTTGCTGTCCCTGCCCCCATCCACTGCCAAGGCTGGCACTTCTCTGTTGACTCTGAGCTATGTTTCTGTCACCAAAGTGTCAGGATTTGCACTTGCTTTCACAGGAGCGTTACAGAGAGCCCTAACCCGAGGGTCTTTTATCAAAAGGAAATGGAGCTGCCTCTGGTGTTCCTGCAGCAGCAGAGGGGCCGGAATGGCTGCCCCAGCCCAGGATCACCCCTGGATGTCACAGCTGAGGCCAGTGAGCTCAGGCAGATGTCTACAGTGCTACTGTGTATGCTGGTGTGAGCCACAGGCTGGGCTGGGGCGGTTGTGGATTCACCTCCCTCTTGAGAGGCCACTCACAGAAAGGGCCTTTTCCAGCTGTTACAGGTAAGGGGCTCTGGCTGAGTGCAGCAGGGTGACAATACACAGTGACGTGCCCTGTGTGAACCGCCCTTGGTGGTACAGCAACGTATTGTTACCTGGGCTAATTGTGGAGAGTGAAGTAGCAAACAAGATGTGATACCTGGGGGTAAGAGCTTTATATAAATAAACCCTGACTTGTGCTGGGCCTAGAGAGGTACAGCCTCAGTCCAAGAGGTCATCTTCTGTGTAGGGTGTTACTCCCAGTGCAAGTGTCCCAGGCTCCTCTTTCATTTACACTTCAAAACCCTGACCTGCCTCCCTCCCTAAAGCAGAAGGGTCACTACAGAAGCTCTCACCTCCCCTTGCTCAGCTGGTTTTTGCCCCTCTCTCCCCAGTTGAAAGGGAATTTAGCACAAAAGAGGATGAGAAGAACCAAATTTGATGGCCATCTTTGAATAAGAACACTCACCTCAAGTAATGAAAAATACAAAGGAAAGGTCTTACCCATATCCTAGTTTCCATTTTTATTATTCCACAGGGTTCTTAGCAAAACCAAGTTACATGTCTAGTCCCTTGGTAGTTAGGCTTTTTCCTTTCTTGCTTGTTCTGTGTTTGAGAAATTCTATGTATTAAGATACTTCACAGTCCTTTTTGTTTCTCTTTACAATGGCAGCTCTCTGAAAGGTATTTCCACAGCATAAATAACTTGGCATCTCCCCAAAGTAGGAATAGGGAGGGGTCAAAGCTCATATACAAGAATGCTGAGGGTCACCTTCCCCAAGCCCCCTAGAAACATTAATTTTAAAGAATACTTTTCAAATCCATGGCATACTCTATTTAACTTTGCATTTGAGGAAAAAAAAAGAAGACTCTACCAACCAAACAAAAAACCCCATAAAAAACCAACCCCCTCTGTGAAGTTATGCCCCAGGACAGGATTTGCCTAGCACTTCTGAAGTTAGGGCTGTACGTGTATGAGCAGCACCTTCAGATGGCAGATCCAGTATAGTAGGTTTGAGAATGGCATCTAGACCAACCAGCCTAGAAATCTGTTGCCTAAGACCAACCTTAGCCAGGATGACCTTGCTCCCTGCAATAACTTAAGTGTCCTCTAGTATTAAACAAAAGAAACATTTGAATTCCACTACTTAACAATACTTAGCACAAGAATTAAGTGCTTAATTATGACCATTGTTTCTGTTGTTATTAGTTAACAATAGGGAAATGTATTTATAATTTTTTTAAATGGGGTAGAAGTGCATCACATTCCACAAAACTGAATTCACAATGTGGCATGTAATTTTTTTATTAAAGATTAAAAATAAAAAACATTTGACACCCTAATATACATAAAGTCACAATGAACTCAATTGTGCTAAAAGCAAAATGTGCATAAAGACACTCATTTCTAAAAGGCACCCTGCCACCAGTATCTTTTAAATGTTTCTCTAATTCCACCAGGTTTCTAGTTTTCTCTCCCTTCACTGAAGGTGAGACTCTAGACTGCTACTGAGTACAGATGCTAACAAGACCAACCCCTTTCAGGGGTCTGCACTATCACTAAAACACTTAAAACCGTGCATGCAGACTTAGCTCGAGCTTCTCAGAGAGTTAACCATCACGATTTAAAATGCACAAGGGCTTTTCCTTAAAAGAAAAAGGTAGTGGTATTTGGGCCACTTATAAGGGCCAAGTAAGAAAGGGAGAGGGTTATAAAATAACTGCTGTGTATCCAGAGAGCTTTGCTACTACAACCCAACTCCCTCCTCCTCCCCCCCCCCCCCCCACCTCTCATAAAAACAAACCCCTGAAGTTACAAAATGCCACACACACAGATGAAATGTTAACGCGTTCGCTATTAGCCTGTCAGGGTGTGACAGCGTCAGAGTGCCACTGATGCAGTCCCGGAGTGTGTGCACGCTCACGTACACACACGTGTGCTGCCGGTGCCCCGCTGCCGTGGGCCCCCTTGCTCTTCCCCATAGGTAGGTCTGCGTTGGCTCCCGCTCCTCCGTTACCACGGTCTCCACATGGATTTGGGCAGGCCGGGCGAGGGCAGCCCGCGCGTCTGCGACGCGTCCAGTCCGTCCGTGCGGGTCTGGCCCGGCTCGGCCTCCGCCTCGTCCGAGTCGGAGCAGGTCTCCTCGCTGGGGGACGGCGAGGGCGCCGGGGCGGGCAGGGCCAGGGGGGCCCCGGCAGGCAGGGCCAGCAGCGCGGCATCCCCCAGAACGTCCGTGAGTGAGTCCGGGCAGCCGCCCTCGCTGAGGGGCATGGACTCCAGCAGGTGGTTGAGCAGCTCGGCGGCCGTGGTGGCGTCGATGCCGGGGCAGCTAGAGACGAAGGTATGCACCTCGTGCATGCAGTGGATGTACCCGGCAGCGAAGCGCTCGCTGGCCTCGAGGAGCCGCCGCCCGCCGCCTGGGACAGAGAGGGGCGCGGGTGAGGCGCGGGCCGGGCCAGACGCCCCCCGCCGCCCCCCGGGCCCGCACTCACCGCGGGCGCGGCGCTCCAGCACGGCCCGCACCCGCCGCACCGTCCGCTCCAGCACCTCCGCGTTCTCCAGCTTCGCCTGAAACTGAACCAGGGCGCCGCGGCCATCAGCGCGGCCCCGGCCCCCGCCGGCCCCCGCCCCGCCGCGCCGCCGCCTCACCTCGCTGTCGGCCAACAGCAGCCGCAGCTCCCGCAGGCTCTCATTGATCCGCGCGCGGCGTTTCTTCTCCACCAGTGGCTTCCTCGTCTGCGGGGACAACAGCGCCATCAGACCCCCCCACCCGGCCCGGCCCAACCCCGCCCCGCTCGCCGCGGCCCCCGCCGCTCACCCTGCGGTCGTTGCGGGGCTCCGCGCAGCCCCGGCCCCGCGGCGGAGCCACCGTGCCCGGCGCCATTGCGGCCCCTCAGCCCCGCTCCCGCCCCGCGCCGCCCGCCTTATACCCCGCCATTTGCATGTCAATGAGCCCATTGGCCGCGCCGCGCGTGGGCCGAACGGGCCAATGGGCATCGCGCGCTTTGTCTGCGCCGGGGCGGGGCCGCGCGGCCGCCGGCGCTGCCGGACCGGGAATGGGATCGGGATCGGGATCGGGACTGGCCCCGCTCCCGAGGCTGACACCGCCCGGGAGCTCTCGGTCCGGGCTATGGTTAGGGGACGTTCCCCTGCCTGCAGCGTGCGGCTCCCCGAAGCAGTAGGTCATGTCAGTCCAATCCTGCAATGAACCCCCAAACACCCTACGCCCGTTACGGGTTCAAAGCATCGGAACACGCGTGAGTGCGGTTCGTCGGGGGCCGTCGGTGCCCCTCGCTGCCGACAGGGACCGACCTGGCCGTGAAAGAGCCAGTCAGCTCTCAGCGGGAACTAGCAGGACTGAACAGGCACAGCTGGCCGGGGGCCAAGTCTCCCTTGTCTGCCCCATCCCGGTGGATAGCGAAGGTCCGGGAGCCGGGGTTTGGGTGCCTCCCGGGGAGGACGCGCCCGTTCAGGCCATGCAGGGCTGTGCTGGACACCACGGCTGCCCCTTAAGGCAGCCCTTCCCGAGCCCCAGAGGCTGCTCGCCCGCCCTGTGGCCACGGGCAGCCGGGTCCCGAGCACTCGGTGCCATTCCCGGGCGCGTCCAGCCCTCCGCCTCCTCTGTCTGGAAGCGCCGGGCAGGCCGAGCTTTGTGCGGGTAACTTGATGCTGATGGCAGTTGGCAGCTGCAGTTCCCCCAGCATACTGAGGCAAATAAAAGCATTAGGGCTCGTCCCCGAGGAGAGCGACAGGTGTTCGCTCCCGCTCCTTTGTTTCCCTCCTTTTATTCTCTTCACTAATGCATGTCATATTTTTACCCCCCGAGGAAATGGGAGACGCGTCCCCCGCTTGACTCTGCACTGCCGCAAGTTCGCCTTCCTCTATGTGTCCAGCATAGCTCCCCTCCCGCTCCGGCTTTCTCCCGGTTTGTTTCGCCATGGAAAGCCCACTGGTTTTGGTGGTGCTGAGGTTATCCTTGCTAAGAGGTCTGATGTGAGCTACGGGTGCCCACGGCTGCGTAGAGCCCCGTGACCCCCGGCTCCATCATTTGTTATGGATCCGCACCTGTAGGTCGGTGCCTGGTGTGTCCCGCGTGGTCCACCTGGTAACGGCGCGTGCTCTGGGAAAGGCTGGGGTGGCTTTTAGTCAGTCCCACTGTTACTCAAGGCTGCTTTTCATGTCCAAAGCCCTGTATAAACACCCGTGCGTGCACTATCCTAATCTATGTCTGATAAAAGAGCAGACTGGGGTAGAGAAGTTCAGCACTGTCTTCTCACAGCTGTCACAGAGGAGGACATCAGGGACAGAGCTGTGGGGTATCCTGGCTGGAGACCGAAGTTCAGGCCACTCTGCTTTTTGTATCACAATGGACAGGTGATGTTATTTTCAGAAAGGTATTTCTTTTGTGTTTCTTCCTTTTATGTTAAAGCATCTGTGCTTGGATTTTGTCAAAGTTTGTCCAGTCGCTGACAAGTTTCCCTGCACCGGGCAGGAATGGAGTAGTATATATGACTAAATCTGTCCTTCTGCTTTTGATGTACCTAGTTCTCTGTGTAACACAATGTTGGAATTTGGCTCATTCTTTTCATTGATGTAGTTAATGCTGGCAAAGCAGAAGTGCTGTTTGGACCAGGCCAGGTACACAACATTTTTGTATTTAAGTGAGTAGAGACACCTGTGGCTGCATTTTGTTTATGTTTTATGCATACTTGGCCTGGCAGGGAAAAACCATGATTGTATGGGTGCAAACTGCATTGAAGTAAAGGGTGTCATAATTTTGGAGGAGCCATCTTCTTTCTGAAGCAAAACTAGGCACATAAGGTCAGCAGAGGTGTATAAAACACACAAATATACTCACACATATTTATAAAATATGCAGTAACACACAATGTATGTAATCATGTGGTAAAAGATGCACTCCAAGAGTTTGTGAGCTTGTTTTCCCTTCAGAGAAAGCTTTGCTTTTCCTAGAACTGGGCTGGGGGGAAGTGAGTGAGTGGCTGCCTGGTGCTTGGTTGCTGGCTGGGGTTAAACCACAACACAGAAGTAATCAGGTGCTCCAGCAGTGGGATTAACGCTGGTTTAAGTTCTGCTGATTTACACAAGAGGCATTGCACCGCTGTGGCTGCAGGTGCAGTCCCCTAACCTGTCAGGCCTCTGTACTGCAGGTGTTGGTATCGGCTGTGTTTCAGAGCTAACTTAGGCTGGAGGACTAACTGTTAATCTAGGACAATGTGAAGTGGAGGAGCTCCCAAATTCAACTCAGTCGAAGTTCAGCTGTGTTAGGACTTGGGTGATGAAACGATGGTGACTGCTGTACAGCAACGATTTCTCACAGGACTCAGATCTGTGTGCAGTGTGAGCAGTGAGGAGCTGCAGGCAGAGGTTGAGGACTTCTGGATGCTCGAGGAGACTCCACCAGTGGGCTAGCAAATCTTGGCCAAGGATGGCTAGAGAAAGTTGGCTGTGGCTAAAACATCCTATTCCTGTTCTGACTGGATAGGTGCTGATGGTAAGGCATTGTACATGTTGCTAGCTCTTGTTCTGTAGCATGTCTTTTTGTATTGTCTTTGAAAAGCTGCAGGTCAAATGAGTAGACAAATGCTGGAGCTGTTTGTGCTGGGCATTAAAAATGTACGTGCCATAAATATCAGGGCATCGCTAGAGCTGCCATTCTGGAGGAGGGAGTCACTGCAGGCTATCTCCTCTAGCCCATGGGATAATGTGATATTTTTATGCTACTTTAAACAAGTTCCATCATATCAGGTGAAGCGAATCATGGTAACCTCATGCATTTTAATGGAAATGTCAACTGCAATCTAGTAAAAGAAAACGTTCCTTAGATACTTTGTCCAGTACCTCAGTACTTGTCCATAAATGGTGGTTCCTGAAGGAGATTTCTTTCATAAACCCCATCAACTTACCTGTATCATTTTTTCCAGGTTAAACCCATCCTGCTCCCTGCTGATGGGGAAGCGTATGGTCACTGCTTCCTCCTCTATAGAGGGTGGGAGTTTAACCTTTGCTAGAGTGGGGAGCTCTGTCCTGTCAGAGATGGGCTCCTACACATGCTATAAGTTGCAGTCTAGCCAAGGAACAGCATAGTTTTAGCAGAGATGACAGAATCTGTGCCCTGCTGCATGTGCTCTCCTGCAAGCCTGTGCATAGGGAAGTGTAACACAGCATATAATAACTGGCTTGAATTCTTTGTAGATGATGCAGCTGCAGTGGTAAAGGCAGCTGTGGGAGGCAATCCTGCAGCCTCAGCTATGTGCCATGTGTTTTGGAGGGCCAGGTAGCAGGCAAATCCTCATGAGATGGGGGAGTCTGACATGTAATGCCTCACACAGGTGCATTTGGAAAGTCTCCAGCTCCCAGAAGTACATCCACAGAGACATAATTAAACTTGAAAAATTTTTAAGTACTCTGAAGGCCAGTGTGCTGCCATCTGTGTTTTTGGACTGGAAGCATGGGTGACCCAGGCTCTCCATGGATAATATAATCAGAGCACGCAATAAAGACATGATGAGCATGGACAAGGTCCATTGGAAATGCTTGAGTAGTTTCTTTCATAAATGGTATAACATCTGTTGTCGTTGGAGTCGTTGGAGTTCCTGTCAAAAGGACACGTCACCCTTATAAATATTAATGGTGCATATAAATGGTGGTGGGTGTGAACTGCAGCGATGTCAGGTTAATGGGTGAATTGCTCCTTAGGCATCAGTTTGCTGTCATCATACTTATTTCTACACTAACAAATACAAACTGTTTAGGTGGCAGAGCAAGCAAAGAGCTATCTTCTCCCTCCTGCTCTCCCTGGAGTCCCTTCACAAATGAAACTTGTACTGTAATTAGTCTCCTGCCTTGTCACTAATGAAAATTAGTCCTGCTTGCAGGGCCGAGGAGGAGGGGAGCATGCCTGGAGCCAGAAGAGCTGAGGCTGTAGGTGATAAATGAAGTGAATGAGGAAAGCTGTTTCGAGAAGTTTGCAGCATTCTGCATCAGCTTGATCCTTGCTGCCTTTAGTGCCATCGATTTCTCTGCTGTTAAAAGCTGATGTTTAAGAGGAAAATAGGGTGGAATATCACCACTGAGCTGCTCTTGGACTCCAGTCTGTTACTGCAAATTGTGTTTGCTGCCTTGAGCACTGAGTTCCTGTTGCCCTTTTCAAAAACCATAAGGCTTTTCCTATCTTTTTTTTATTTATCATCAGACTTGGCAGCAACACTTGTGTTCATCAGCTGGGGCACAGAAGAACAGTTTCTGCCAGCCACAACGCTAATGAGTACTTTCAAAAGGGTCTTATGTCCATTCACAGAGGAGCCCCAAGACCCCATCTGCTGCCTGTGAAGTCTCGGGGTCCCCTTGGCGTGAGAGGATGGGCCCTGCTTTCTGCCATTTCAAAGGCACTTTAACTTTCTGCCATTTCAAAGGTGGTGATTTTCAAATGCAACAAATGGTGAGAGGCTGTGCTGAGCAAGCAGTGAGGACAGTGGAGCATCTCCCTGCCAGTGAGTGATGGATGGGTGTTGTGCACTGCAGGGCTTCCCCCAACAAAACTCTCTGTGCCACTTTGATTACCTTGTCAATCTGTTGGGATCCAGCAGAGATTTGCCTAAACGCTTCAGCTCCTACCCCTTAGGCAATGGTCCATTGTCAGTGGCTGTGACAGGATCCCATTCCTTTGAGGTTAGAGGGACTGTTGCCCAGTCACATTGTGTGAAACGAATTTATTTCAGGGAGGTGAGAATAACTGTCAGAAGCAAGTACAGAGTTGTTTTTCAGTTGGATTAAAAAAATAATCTGTCTGTGGTGCTTCAGGGAGCAGTTTTGTCACGTTTCCAGTGAAGCCTCTTGTATTTGATTTCTTTAATATTTTTGGTAATTGAAAATTATCCTTATCGTTGTCATCATAGCCTTTATCCTATCTTTGTAACAGGGATGCATGTATCACTAGTCCTTCTCTGCAAGATATTTTTATTAATTCCTAAATGCCTCACAGGCATCCTCGTTAAAGCACATTTACTTCAGAGAAGGGGCTGAATCCCTTAAACACAATCCTGACTAAGGCTGAAATCGTTTTAGGTGTGTGCCCTTCAGAGCATGTTTCTTCTGACGTGCAGTGCATGGCCAGAGTAGCTACCAGTCTGTACCTCTGGCAATGACACTCCAAGTTTGTTGACAGGACACAGGTTAACATGTACATAATCAGACTCTGAACTTTGCTCCTGTGTGTTTTGTGAAATGCTCCAGAAAATGCTCGCTTTCACCATCTCTTACAGGTTTGCTTTCACATTACAAATTGCGTATCTGGAGGTGGGAAAAAAATATGTGCTCTCAGGGATGTTTGTGAGATCTATTTTAGCAATGACAGAATTATATTTTATGGTCAGTTTTGATAAACACTAGTCTTTTCTAAATCAAAATGAGAAATGTTTTACAGGCAGAGACCAATCCCTTTTACTTGAGAGTCTCAGTACCCTATTTTGTGTTTTGCATAAATACTGGGTTTGACCCTATTGCAAGAGGTGCCTCAGCTTGCACAGGTGTGTTTTCTGGAGGTATCCATGGACAATCTGGGACATGACCACAGTAACAGATATTTGTGGACCTTGTCTTAACCATGCCATGCTCCCACTCTGGGCTGGTTGTTTCTTCAAGGAGGTGACACTTTGTAGCCCAGGCTCCTTTTAATGGTATGGGAAAGGAACCTTCTGAGGACTTGGTCTGTTGTGTGCTATAGGAGAGGATGTCTTTCCTCTAAGTTTAGAGTGAATTTTAGCCTTGCTGACCTGCACAGCTCATCTTTTTGGCACAGTGCTCAGCTAATTTATGCTGGTGGTTGAGTCCCTTAATCCTCCCCGGAAGCTCTTTGCATCCATTTTGTTGAAGAGCCATCACTCAGAGTGATGCTGGAAAGCATTGATAGGAGGTTGTGTGAAGGAGGTTTAGCAAGTAGATTTGAATGAGCAGGTGAGTGCTGTCATTCCTTCCTCCTTCTTTCTGGAGATACTTATCACAGTTGAAGAGGAGCATAAAGTTTTTGAATACTTGGACTAAGAAATAGTTCTGGAACTTGAGCACAGAGAAGCATAACCTCTATGAGGTGCTTCTTCACAGTTTGCTGATACAGGCAATGCACAGTTGGACACTGTCAGCTGCAGAGCAAGGGGCTGCTGCTCGCTGGAAACCTGCTGCCTCCAGCTCAAATGGGACACCAGTGAGGACGTGGCAAGGCAATCCCAGTAAATGTCATTTGGCCTACTTTATGGGTGTCAGAAACAAAGCCATTAAAAGACATTGCAAACTATGGGTAGATATGTTCTGCCAGTGAATGTTACCTGCCTGGCTCTCCCATTCCTAAAGCCTTATGTGTTCCCAAGACTAATGAACGTGATGCAGGATTGCAACTCGCACAGGAGAACATAGTTCCTCTGCTTGGATCATCATTTTTCCTCATGTCTTTTTATAGTGGGACACAGGTGTTTGCACGAAAATGCAAAATGTCTTCCTGCTGTTTTCTGTGCACTGACTTTTGGTTATGTGGGGCTGCTCAGTACGTCCACTCACCTCTCAGCAGTCATGGGGTGCTGAAGGTGCTGTGCCTCCAAAATCTGTAAGAAATGATGGCTGCTCCCATGATTATGCCTGTGTCAATAGGCACAGAGCACTGTAGCCAGCTCACATGACTAGGCATAAATCACATAAGCAAAAAAAGCTCAAGGAAGAGCAGTGGAATCGTGGCAAGTCACAACCATGATGTGGGCTCCTATTTATGCAATGCAGGGTGACTTAAAAGTAAAAAAAGCTAGTTCATATGAAATCATTTTTTATAGAGAATTAAAAATTCTTTATTCTGTTGTGGGGGTTGGTTTGGGTTTTACAAAGGCTGGAGGAAGGGCAGCACTATCCTCTGCCGGATGCCTTGTTTTATGGAGTATGTCAGGAAGGGGTTCATTTACTCGATGAATTCAGGATCCAGTTTGACTCTGAAATGGCTAGTTTTGGGGAGGAGAAAGCCATTTTATTGGCTTCTAGGAATTGCCTGATTTTCTCTAAACTCCAGCAAAAATTTCTTAGCACAGCCATCGCTTCTGTGTCATTGCAATTAACAGACAAAGCAAACGCCAAGTTTGCACACATGCACAACAGGGGGTTCTGAACAAAGGGGTAGGACTAGATCCACTAGAGCCTACTGCATGTTGATGTGTCAAATAAAAATCCCAATGATTCACAGCCTAAAACCATAATTAGAGGGCAGCCCTGAAAAATGGCATGCAAACTGAAAATGTGGGCAACTCCGGTACACTGCCTGATCTACTCTTCTTGGTTTCCTTCCCTCCACCTCTTTCAGAGGAGTGGTGTGTGATCTGCCAGGGCTATGTGAGAGCTGGGGTGGCTTGTCCCGAGAGCTGCTGAGCTGCCTGGGTCCCAGCAGGCTCATTTGACAGCTGTGACATCTAAACTGTC
Organism: Platyrinchus mystaceus; assembly: GCA_035041135.1. Classification (NCBI taxonomy): domain Eukaryota; kingdom Metazoa; phylum Chordata; class Aves; order Passeriformes; family Tyrannidae; genus Platyrinchus; species Platyrinchus mystaceus. The sequence continues at coordinate 24,592,782 of JAWWLV010000011.1, read as the reverse complement.
TATGAATAAAAGTAGGGAATGAAAAATAGAAGACCAGGCATTTGAAGAGCTACTTTGTCCCTGATTAAGTGTTTGGTGAGCAACAGAGAGCAAGAGCTCTGGGATTGTGACTGGTGACTTCCTAAGCATATTTGTGTCACAAGAGACACATGCTGGAGAAGAAGCAGAAGGTGGCCTTTGCTCCAGGTGGCCTATGAAATGCCCTTGGCTTATAGGGGTATGTAGTACAAGCTCTGTTAGGGATGTTGTTTCAGGCCACAGCAGGGAAATCAGTGAAGTTTAACTTTAGAGACACCTTCAGCTTCTGCCCTGCTGGCCATCTGTTCTGACATCTCCTTGAGCTTTGCTCTTGAAGGCTTTCTGGCTGGAATTCAGAATCTGGGAAGAAAACAACCTGTTAGTCCCCCACCTCTGTGCTGTGTGCCTGGGATCAAACCATTCACCTGCAAGATGCAACCTCATGCAGTTGGCCAACTCCAAACCCACAGTCGCCTGGTCTTGAGCAGAGCTCACTTCCTATCTCTGACACCTGTAATTAGAGACAAGCCTGGGAGAAACACAACTGATTTCTTGAAGAGCTCATCTGGAGGATCAGGAAGGACAGAGCAGATGGCTTCAGTACAAGCTCTGAGGTAGGCTTAAGCTGGGTGGAGTCAACCCTCAGGCTTGACCCTAGACGTCAGTGTAAACAGATCCTCTGGGCACTCTCATTATGGAAAGCAGGGGCAGAACTGCAAGCCCTTACCTGTGAGTGCTTACAACTGAGCCAGCCCAGATTGGACAGGTATGGCTGAGCTGCCTCCTGCAGCTGCCTGGGAGCAGCCTCGGCCTTGTCTGGATGAGAATGGAGAACTCGCTCAGCCCTGAGCCTGGAGGGACCTGCACTGTGGCAGCTGGAGGGTGAGACCACTGCAGGGCAAGGGCACCAGCCACCATGGGCAGCAGAACAGCAAGGCTGGGCTGAGGCAGTGCAGGGTCAAGTGGGCTTCTGCTGACCAGAAGATCAGCTGGTCACAGCATGCTCCAGGAGAGAGTCCCCAGAGACACTGATTCTGTTCCTTATGAAGCAAGAAGGCAGGACCTTTGGTCCTGGCACTGCGCTCCCCCCGACAAGGGCCCTTCTGGTTGAGTGGGATGTACATCTGCCCCACCCTTGTCCTTTTGGTGAAGAGCAATCAACCTGGGAGGGCAGCAGATGACACATGGTAGTAGTCGATGACTCCTGAACATGTTTCTGCCTGGTGCTGTGCTTACAGTCTGTGTTCTGGGCATGTCAAATGTTTTAGCATCCTGAACACCTTTGGTTTCTCACCTTTCTTTCTCCTATCTCTCCTGGACAGCTTTGCACCCTCTGGAGCTGGGTCAGACAAGTGCGTGGAGTTTCTAGTCGTGCTCTTCTGCTGCTTTTCCTTAATCAGCTAATACTTACATATTCCTTAGTATTCTATACTGTCAAAAGCATGTGGTGGGTTTTTTTGGAAATCTGTTCTGGTGATAAGAGTAGTCCAAAGGGTTGGCGGAACAGGCTGTCTTGAGTTTCTATTGGCTGTTGTGTGGATTGTGTTAAGCAGGTCCTGTGAGTGCTAGAGCCTGTGGTTTCCTTCAGCAACTCCCCACAGCTCTGCTAACACGGTCAGCTCTCCTGGAACCCTTCCTGTTTTCTAGGATTTTGTCTTCTAGGTAAAGTTTCTGTATTATGAAGACTGTTTTGGTTTTATATATTCATTTATTTCTTATGGCTTTTTATGGAAGAGTTGCAAGGAGAAAAGTTGAGCTCCAAGACTGAACCTAAACCTTCACTATCTAAACATAGTGTCTGAGAGTTAAGTTTCTTGAAAGGGAGATCTACAAAATCCATGTGCTTAGCAAGAAGCCACCTGGAATTTGTCAGGAAACACTGTGTAGGTGTATCTGAAACCCTTCTAACCCCTAGAGGTGATTTAAGACTTCAGACAAGTGCTCATCCATTCTGGATCTAGACCCATCTTGTAAGGTTGGGACACAGCACTCATGGGCAGCACTGCTTCCATCAGGATAGGTACTGCCTTTGCTGTCATAGTCTCTTGGCATCCCCAGCCCTGCATCAACTAGGAGACTGGCTTTCAATTTTTCCTTTCAGGCCAGGCAAATCCACCTCTTGGAACTGTGAAAGCAAGGAGGGAAGGGGAATGTGGGCTTTGGGCAAGGAGTTAAGAGAGGGGAACTGTGGTTTCAGGTCCTGACTCCAAGGCTGCTTTTATTCTGTTTGAGTTGAGTCCCAGGAAAAGGCTTTATGATGTTTGTGTTCAGGCCCACGCGGGGAGGGCAATTGAGAGATTTACTCTAGTGCCGCCTGTCTCTTTGTTGTGTCAATAAAGTTATTTGCACAGAATTCATCTGAAGGAGGAAGTGATCTTGAAAGCTTCTGGTCTAAATCAGAGTTTCCTGCTCCTTTTCCAGACAGAGGCACCCCAGGACTAGAGGGGCCCCATCATGGTGTGTGGCAAGTCCCTGGGGAGGGCAGGAGGCATATCGGTCAGTCCTTGTAGCCTGTGGCCATCCCTGTGCAGCAGTGTGAGCAGGGCAGACAACCTGGACACGTGTTCTGCACTGAGCAGCTCATCCACTACATGATGGAGCAATGCTCAACAATCCAATTGCTCTCTATTACAAATTGTTGAAAGTTCTCTTTTCACCCTGAATTGCTCAGCATTTCACTGCAACACGTCTTCTGTGGTCCTGCTGCATGGAAATTACCCGTGTTAGACTGCCCAGCATGAGGCTGTGTGAGTACTGCACTGGGGACAGGACTCTGGATTTGTGCCAATGACAACTGCAGTAACATTCAACTGAGGGACCCTGGGGTGAGAAGTGTTGTGAAGGGAGGAGGTAGGGGGCCCAGTAGGGAATTACCAACATGACCAGGACCTGGGGGAAGTTGGCTTGTGTAGTCTGGTCAAGAGGAGGCCGAGGGGAATCTAACAACATCCCTCAACTACTGGAAGTGCATTTACGGAATTGGAGTCAGGCTCTTCCCATCAGTGACAGATCACAAACCAAGGGGTCACACAGTGCAGCTTGCAAGGTTCAGATTAGATATTGGGAAACCCTCTCTCCCATGGGGCTGGTGCAGCACTGGGGCAAGTTGCCCAGAGAGGTCAGGGAATCTCTCTCCTGCATGGCTTTTGAGGCTTAGTTTGATAAAGCTACAGTCAGCCTTGTCTACTGCTGACAATGGCTGAGCTTCAAGGAGGTTTGGTCTAGAGACCTCCACAGGTTCATTTCAACAAGTATTTCAGTCACTCTGTTGATTCTGGAAGGACTGCCAGCATGCTGCCAGAGTTTTCAAGGGGAATTTCTGCATAAATATACCTGGTGTTTTTTGTTTGATACAGTAACCCAGATCTAGATGGAAGCTGTCTGCTCCAGATTACTGGGGCAGTATGATCTCAATATGAAGATTATTGTTTCAGGAAGGGGGGTAGATGTAGAAAGGAGTCACTTTTGCCCCATGACCAGGAGGTGGGTGCAAGGGGAGAGAGCTGTTCTAACAGTTCAAAGTGGCTGGAATTTCATTTGCACCCACTCTGGATTTTGGAATAGAAGCAATTCAGAGTTTGCTGGAGCAGCAGAAAGCCTCATGTGTGCATGCAGTGCCATGTGCAGGAGACCCTGGGTCAGTAACAACATGCCTCTTTAGCACTTGTGCTATACAAGTAGCCAGAGAAAGAGAGGAGGGGTGACATGGAGCTCTCTTTAATATCTTCTGTGATGTACTCTGAGCCTCTAGAAGAAGGTCTTCCACGGTTGCCATCTAGTAAGCTTTTCTGGGAGTGATGAATCTTGATTCCCTCTGGCTTTGTGTTGTCTGGTTGGAAGCTCTCTCCTTCATGCCTATATTGTTTCACTCTGCATCACAACAGAAGTTGAACCGCCCTTGCAGGACCTCTCACCTTGGCCCAGATGCCCACGCTCACAGAATTTACATGAACTTCACTTCCTCATGGTTTTTTTCTTCCTTGTTCCTTTGTTAAATTTATCTGTGGAAGTCAAACATTACTGGAGGAGGATTGACTGAGGCTTGTGAAGGGATTGTTTCCTTAGGGGAGAAGAGGTGAAGAGAGCAAAAAAGAGAGTCCAGGGAACCCAGCAGTTTACCCATGTCCTGTTATCCACAGATCTTGAACTTAATCATCACAAATATCATTGCTGAAGTCATAATGAAGTTCAGCATTTTACTGTCAGCAAAATTATATCAACCAACTTCCTGTTTTGCTATGTCTTGAAATACAGTCTCTTTTATAGACTTGCTGCTAAGTTATTCAATTTTAATGCAATTGAAATCAGGTTTGTAAAATGCACCTCAAACACAGTAAATACACTCTGTTTCCAGGGCCTGCCTCATTTCTGCACATGAATGAGATCAGGAAACAAGCCAAGCATGATGATGTCGTGCAGTTGAGCACCACTGTACTCGGTGGCACTGAGCTGGCTCTGTGTCCCCTGGCTGTACTACAGACAGCTGATGACACTCCAACTTTTCCAGGAAGACCTGTAAAATTTCCAAATTTCTTTCATGAAATCCAGATTGCTAGAAGAGGCTTGTTCTCCAGTAAATTGCATTCCTCCAGCATCAGTGTTTTTACAGCATAGCCTTGTCTTAGGGGAGGGAAAAAGAAAGGGCACTTGGCCCTGCAGGGTGCTGTGGAGGGTGTCCTGGGGGAACAACATGAGGGGGACCCCCAGAAGAGCCCTCTTGGCCCTCTGCTACCCTAAAAAAGCTGGACAGACGGACAGCACCCTTTGCCAGGAGAAGCTGTAGCTCAGCAGAGGGCTCTTCTGGCAAATGCTGTACAGTGCCAATTAGCCCTTGGCTGGCCTCCAGCACTTGTTTGTTTGTTTGCTTGTTTGTTTTCCTTGCACTGAATCATCTTACTCCTAAAACACAAGTAAAGCTGTCCAGTCAGCATCCTGAGCTGCCTGTTTCAGACATTACCTGTGTTGCTGCTGAAATAGCCATCCCATAAAGGAAAGAGATATAATTCTCATCTTCCTCATTAATGCCTGTCCCCTGTCAAAATCCTTCAGGAACTGGGTTTGTAACAGAGCTCCTTCTGCTTCCCACTTTACCTCAGATAATCTTGTTGGTGTGTGAAGCATGCAGAGGAGCTGAGGTACAGAGAGAAAATCACCTGGTCTGTATTCCTTCCCCTTGTGCTGGGATTGTGAAGAGTAGGGATGTGCTGCTCTTCTGTCTGCAGGACATCAGACACCTGCTGAATGATGGTGAGCATAATGCTGAGGGACCTGGGGGCAATTCATTGCTACCCTTGTGATCTGACTGAGTGACCATCTGCTTGCAAGTGTACCAAGGATACTTGTGAAACTGTATCCTCCTCTGTACTCCTCCATTGTTTTGTTAGAGCACTAAAATTGGATGGCTCTGTCCCATCTCTTTTGCTGGGTGATTTGTCAGCTCCTGTCTGATGTCCATCCTGCCATTCCTTCTCCTCTTCCAGGAGAGCCATGGCATTACAGCTACAGCGGTGGTCGCACCTCTGCGTATCCAATGCCACTGATAAATTCCAGTCTGGCTCAAGCAGGAGGCATGGTTCTGAGACAGCCCTCTCTCTGCCAGCTGGCCCGAGGGTGTGTTCTGTATTAACACTCCTTGATCTGTCTGCTGGTTTTGACACCATGGACCCGAGATGTCCTTGTGGAATGCTCCGAGCAGATGGTGCATCTGGCTGGGGCTGCTTCAGGTTGATTCAGATCATATCTTGGTGAGAGCTGCTCATTTGCACATTCCATTCCTTTCAGCCAGTTTCTGTCTACTTTGTGGTTCTCCCTGGGGACCCTCCCATTTCAGTGCCTATTGATCTGTTTTGGTTAAGCTGCTTAAGCACACACTCACTTCTGACTGCCTTCAGGCATCCCCCACACTCTCTTCTCCTTTGCCCAGCCTGACACTCCAGCAAAGCAGTGACATATTTGCAGCTCTTTTGAGGGTATGTCAGTGCAAGTAGTGTTGGTATTTGCAGATCAGTGCCCTAAAAGATCCAAGCAGCCTGCCTTAGGAAGCAAAGGATCTGATTGTCTGTGTACATTGCTTCAGATGTGTGCACCTGCCTAGATGTATCTCAGCTTTTATCTCCACCACAGTGCCAAATCTCAGTGGTTCTGTCAGCTGGTGACTGATTTTTTTAAGGCAGGGCCTGCCTCTGCTGTTGAAAATCCTCAAGGGATGTCAACCCCCAGGGTCACTGTCTGATGGAGACATACCAGCATTTTAAAATTGCACAGTCAGGCTGCATGATTGCTCACTGATCACCTGTTTGTTGATGTACATGGAGGAGTTTTTGGCTCTCCATAGTATTTGGATGTTGTTCTCTGCTTCACTGTACACTTTAGAGGTGTAGCATTACAAGGATTGACAGAACAATGTGTATTATAGACCTTAAGGCATTAGATGTGTGTAAGAGCTGTGGCCAAAGAAAACAGCCCTTTTCTGAATACAGCACACACAGGTTACTTGGGCTTAAGTAGACCTGTTATACATGGGACTTTTGTTCTTTAGTTTGCAAATACTGTCACCTAAATACTTCCACAGACTGGAAATATGAGGTGGAGAAATGACATGACTTCCCCTGAGATCACACAGCAGACAGCTGTGTAATAACGATCAGAGTTTCTGTTGCCCTACCCACCAGAGAACATTGCTGCTGTACTTTCCCTTCTTTAGACACAGCCCATGATATTCCTTTGTGTATATCCCCTTCCCTTGTCCTTTCTTCCCTCCAGACTCTGGGGTGAGGTGGAGAGGGGATGGATTTGGAGAGACTGAGTTACTGAGCTCCATCTGGAAGATAAAGCTCCAAAACTCTCCCTACTTGCAAAAAACACCCCGCTCAAGGATTTCAGCAATTGAGGCAGCCATTAACAGGAATGAACTTGGTTGGTATATTCTTATCATCTCTAGTACAGGGCCACAAATCTGCCTTCTCCCCAAAGTGACAAACCCCTAAGGTGTCATCACACCTGGTGTCTGCACTACGCAAACCCTCGTGACTCAGCAGCAATTCCAGGATGAAACTCCACGGGTTTCTTCTTTATGGGGTACACATTGTACCTGAATCTTATCATGAGCGAGGCAGTCCTGGCCGGCCTGTTACATTCCCCACCTGGAATTCACCATGCAAGTAATAGCAGCACAATAAAAGCCAACAGACAAGCTGGTTTCTTGGTTCAGCTTTGAAGTGGGAGCATCTGGCACTTCGCCACACTCATGCCAGCAACACCACGGAGCCAGCAAAGTTGGACTTCCAACAGCATGGAACCCCATGCCATTTTGGTGCAGGTCCATGGATGCTTGATGGTTTGACCCCTCATGGAACCACTTCGCTGAGTTTTTTTTTTCAGTTCATCCCATTTTTTCTTGGTGAAATATATCTCCTGAAACTGCACTAAAGGTACCCATTGGAATCAGCAGATCCTTTTGACATCTTCATGGATGAGTTCTGGCTTTAAATTAGCTGTTGTCCAATGGAAATCTGGGCAGTGTCTGTCACAGCTCCCAGTGGGATATATTTTGTCAGTTGTACTTCTGGACTTTCTTTTACCTGGCTTTTCACTGAGTCTAGTTCACTAAATTTAGCAGGACTTTATGTGGGTTAAGTGCTGTGTGCTGTAATTTGGCAGAATCCAGCCTGCTCAGGGCAAACCTTGGTCATTTCTCTCTAATGCTCTTCATTTTTCTTCAGGTATAACTGTGCTGCATAAAAGCTGGTCTCTTGATCATCTGAAGCCAGGAAAGGGTCTGGGCAACATAATTGCCTCTCACACCTGATACAGAGTGCAAAGGAGGATGGGGGAGAAACCAATCATTCAAACAGTGATTAAAAGCACTCAGGGGAAAGTTTGTGAGCTTTTGTTTGGGGTTGTGTGAGATAACCTCTTGCTTGCACTTTTGAGGAGAGCTTTGTGGCACAGGAACAGAGGTGAGGGGCAGTGCTGGAGATGTGGGGAGGGGGCTGTGGGTGGAAGAGATGGGCAAAGGGAACCAGCACTTCAGAGAAAGCCAGTGCAGAGCTGAGGGCAGGGCCCAGCTGTCCTGCATGGCGATGTGGAACTGTGTGTTCTCTCTTAGGACACCAAAGGGGTGTTCTGTTCTTGAATTACGGATTCTCCTTTCTCCAGATCATAAACTGGAATGATATCTGCATGCAACTCCTCCATCAGCCCACAGCAGCTCCTGCTCTGTACAGGTACCAGCGAGGGCAGTGTGTGCCCACACTGCCTCAGAGCAGCTCACCGGGGCTGATATTTGGCTTTGCTCAGCTTTTACAGGCCCTGGCTGCTCTTGCAATCAGTGTTTGCAGCTAAGCTGTGGGTTCGTTTCCTAGAGTTCATCCAAGTGTGATTTCAGGTTTTCACCAGGCTTTTGCAATAACACAATGACTTTTAAGGAAATACGGAAGAGATGCAGCTTTCAGAGAAGAAAATACCTGTGAGTATCAGTATTTTGGTAGCTCTCTCCCAGGGAACCTGGTACAAATCTCTGGTCATGTGCCTGCACTTTTCAGAGCCCAGCAATGACACCGAGTGCTCACCCTAGATGCTGAGAATTTGGAGTTATCCTATACTCAGTATATTCACCTTCCAAGAGGTCTGGGATGCAAGGGGCATGCAGCAGCTGTTATATGGTAGTGTTGTACAAACACAAGGCAGGTGTTAGCTGGCATCCTGTCTCTCATATGTCGAGTGTAACTGCAGGAGCTGCCACGTTTCCGCCAGCTGGGAGAGTCCTCAGCGTATTCTTATGGATATTGTATTCCCATAAATATAGATTGTCATACCACACTGAAATGCCCTCTCCAACAGATTGTTCCCCACCAGTTACCACTATGGATGATCCCCTCACTGCACTCTGAGTTCGGATACCAGCAGGGAGGTGTTGCAAACCCTGCCCACGCAGAGGCTTTCAGGCAGGCCATCCATGCAGGAGTGGGGAGCTGGACTGTAGGTCTTTGCAGACTGGTTTATCTCTCCAGTCCCACTTTGGAAAGGGCTGCCTGTGGTCAGTACCTTGGAAGGTTCTAGCTGCATCTGGAATTTCTGACTCCCATCTCTGGGGTTGGGATGTAGTGTCACTCAGAAGAAGTTGTTCCTAAGTGGAGCACAACCTGTGCAGGGAAGTCTTAATTGATGGCAACCATTCCTATGCCTAGTTTTCTCACAGGTGTGATGTATGTGTGTTATTTTTGGCCTCCCGAAGCAATTTTGGTGGTCAGCCTTTCCAAAACTGCATGTGAAAGGAGGTCGTTCAAAGAGACCAGCATGGAGTTTTTCCTCCCCTGGCCTGCCTGTGCTGTGTCTCCTCCAGAGACATGTCACCTCTGTTTTTGCAGCTCTCTGTTCCTCTAACACAGATACCACCCAGAGAGGTGAGTTTCACCCACAGGCTGAGTTGTTGTAGGCAGCTGGGCAGTCATGGCTCTGGTAAAGGGGTTGGTTGTGCAGACTTTGAAATCCCAAATTCCCCTGGACTAGGGAAGGAGTGGTGTGCCAAAAATCAACTCTGAAAATGTTTTTCCTCCTTATGAATAGCTAATGCTGATGTGAGCTAAGAAAAGCTTGTAGTTCCTGGGGAGACAAGGTGAGATATGCTCCTGTCCAGGGTCGGATCTGCAATGGAGGAAGCACAAGGTGTGGTGAAATTCCTGGAGAAAATGGTCCCCAGGAGTCCACATGGGAGTTCCCAGATGCTGTAGGCATCAAAGCAGCCCCCCAAGTGCAGGAGCCTGAGCCAGCCCTCGCGCCACAGCCAGACTCCACATGCCTTTGGTTTTGTTACTCATGCTTAATCTTTTTATTCCCTTGGGGAAACTCATAAAAGTAATTGTAAAATCTCTGGCAAGGTGATGGGAGGAGAGAGGAAGCGTGGGGGGAGGTCTCTGCCCTGGCTGCTCTGTTGATGCTGCAGCTGCCCTGGACAGAACTCTCCCCTTCGCAGGGGCACCCGTGCAGGGACTTACCCATCTCCTCCCTGTTAGCTGTGCTGGCAGATCAAAAAAATCCCCTGGACAGAGTGGGACCATGGAAACAAAATACAGGCCCTCACCACTTCAGGTGTCCTCACAGGGGGGCTGGTAGAGGTGAAGGGACACCTAAGGAGAGATGCTGCTGCAGAGATCAGGGTTGCAGCTGCATCGCCCTGAGCGGGTGATGGACCCCGGAGTGAGGATCTTCTGGAGAAGCACATCCTTCACTGTGAGGCTGCACCATCACTTGGAAAATGAGATTAGGGCAAATATTTTTTATATCCCCCAGACAAGAGCACTGAGCTGCTGGGTATTTGATACATCAGAGTGATTGGTCTCTGCTCGCTGCAGCAATGGGCATCTAAGCCAGGGCGCTTAGCATCAGGAAATCCCTCACAGCACAACACTCTTTGAAGGCAAATGTGACCCTTTGATTGGCAGCTCTAAATCTGACTGGACTTAAAATAGGAACCTCAACATCAGCTTTCTGAAATTCAACTCTCCTTAAGCTTCATTGTTTTGGCCCTGCTTAATTCTGACTTCACTATACAGGCAGTCTGTATATTAGGCAATCTGCAAATGGAAACCATGAAAAAAAAAAAGCAAAATAAGGGTGTGCTATGGAGTGGCAGCTCTGTGCTTGCCCTGTTTGCTCTTTTCCTGGGCCATCAGAGATGGGTTAGATGGGCTCCTACTCTCTATCTAAAGTAATCCTTATGCCCTTGTATTGTAATGGGTATTTCAAGCAATGGTGCAAAGGAGGGAAATTTCTCTCTTTAACTTGTCTGTTAGACACCAAACACTCCTGCATATGTAAATCCCACAACTCAGAGGGTCTTCAGGCCAGAGGCCATATACATCAGTCTCAGAGTTCACAGTGGGCAAAACTTCACGCTAAGAGCTCTCCTCTGCTTCTCTGTCTTCATTTCCAGCTGCCTACAGTATTTTTGATTGCTTACCCCACCCAAAGCACAGATGAAATTCATCTGTGTTTCACCCCAGCGATGGGAGTTTTTCACCAGCCATTAAATAGTTCTTTGTGCCTGTTTTGCAGAGGACCCCCAGATCAGATACATCTCATTTTCATGACTGCTCATTGCAGGACATCAGTGGCAAAGGTTTGGTTTTTTGTTTGGTTTTAGTTATGCTGCTTCACTGCAAAATCCCTACCAGTTATATAAGTATAAAAGCACTGGGTAAACAAAGCTGATTTTGCTTGTCTGATGTGTGGATTCCACTGGTGGATTTTGCTGTGATGGCAAGTTTTGCCAATACAGTTGCACCAGAAAGACTGGTTAAGAGCAGGTGAGAGGAGCTGGATGCATATCAACTGATTGGCAGCCAATACACCGCACCTCCCATGCAGTCGCTGCTGGCTCCGGAATATGATGAACAAGGATGTTTGCTCCCTAAGCCAGCACTCAGTGTGTTGTGAGTAAGGCATGGCTCATCCCTGCTCACATCTAGGAGCAGGAATGTGTGGTGGGCTCCCCATCATGGGGAACAGAGCATTCATCAGGGAACTGTATGAACTGTATGTGTGGACTTGTGCTCACTTGGCCACTCTCCATCATATCTTTAGGTTGGGGGTTTCTCTTCAGAGCCCCCCAGAGTCAGATATTTCAGCACCCTAAGCCAAACTCCCTGTAAAAGCCAGGTCCTCAGGCATGCAGGGAGCCCTCAGACAGTGCCATGCCTTGGGCTCTGGCTGTGTCTTGGAGGTGTGCACAGGCTGGCTGCAGGAAAGCCTTTTGGGTGATCACTTTTACCACCTTGACTTTCATGCAAACAGTTTGGTAGTTGTCTGCTGAGGAGCTGCCAGTTGGTGCTGCTGCTGTTTGGTCTGGACCATGCACAGACATGCAGGGGAAAGCTTTCCTCCCTCTGCCTCCTTATCTCCCCGGAAAGAATGCAGCGTCTCCTTCATTCAGTGTACACACACCATGCTCTGTCTCTAGGAATGGCCAGGGCAAAATAACCTTTTTGGAGCTGGGGAGAGAGGGTTGCTAAGGAGGAGCTGATAGCTTTGAGGTTGCTGGAGAAAGAGGGGAGTGTGGAAATAATTAGCATGTTTATCCTTCTTTTTGCTGAAAATGGGGTTCTCCTGCTCTCACACCTGCCTAGTGTTCCTTCAAAAAAGGCAAGGCCCCTTTCCCACAGCAAACAAGCTGCATGATCTTGAAGCCATTTGGTCCTGCCTGTGAGTGCAGTAACTCTTTGGAAGCCCAAAGAGAAGTGTGCCCTGTCTCTGCAATGTGAGGGGCACAGGAGGAAACTGAGCTCTGATTCCTTCACAATACCTGAGAAGCAGGAAGCACCAAAATATGCCACAGAAGGACTCTGGCAGCACATACAGGGCAATTTGCTGCCTCACCTTATGCATTTTATTTCCCTGTCTATGGTTATTTTTCTCTGCTCTACTTATGTGGGTTTCACTGCTGCTTTGGGCTGGTTCTTCTACCCTCGGTGGTGTTGACTTTATTGTGGAAAAATGTAAGGAGGCTCTTGGAGAAGCAATTATTTTGTGTACTGGCTTTAGGCTCCTCGTGTTTTGCTGCCTCCTTATATTTCTGTTTCCCAAGTAGTGTGACAGATACTTCTTTGTGTGTATGTTCATAGGTATGTACAAACATACATGCACTTACACCTATATATACATGCACAGATATGGATATAAATGGTGGGCCAAAGAAACTGTTGGTGAGTTACTGCAGTGGCCTTTAAAATGAGCATGTATTGCCTTCACATATTTATTGAGGGGGTTTTCACATATATATGATATATGTGAAAATATATTTGCTATATTTCATGTATAACAGTGGTAAGCACAGGGCCCTGGCGTGGCTGACCCCCACCAGGTCAGCCCAGCACCACACAACAGTGCAGGTGTCTGGGGACTCAATTCGGCAACAGATATTTCATGGCCCCAAGGCAGCCAGGCTTTGCTTGTCCTCAGCCCTTTGCCTCCCTATGGAGAGGTGACAAGGTTGAAAAGAGAATATTGTTGAAGCTCTGAAAGACATCTGGGACAAGGACATCTCACCTTTGAGGAGGTGGATATTGTCCACCTTACTGTGGTTCACACTCCAGCTGTGGAAGGATTTAGGAACGACAGAGACATATTTGTGCTGGAGTGAACCTGATCCTGTTCTAAAACACGCAGCCTTCTCTCATGGTTGTTCATTTTTTTTGCAGCATTTCATCTTTGACTGGTGGAACAACATTTCCCATGTACATGGAGAATTCTGTCCTCTCAAGCTAGCAGCAGTCTGTCTGAGGGGAAACCCGTGTTTGCTCCTCTCCCATGGGTGCTTTCCCAGTGCCTGCCTCAAGCTGCCTGTCCTCTCTTGGGATCCACCCTGACCACACAAGTGGTTGTGGAGGTGCGTGGTGTGGAGCAGAAACTCCTGGTGGTGATGGGGCCCCGGCCAGCTGAGGACAGGTAGGTGCTACCCAAGAGCATCCCAAGACTGTTTGCCCAGTGGCCCTTTGGGTGGAGGGGTGTGCCCTCAGCAGGCAGATCCCTTCCTGCTCAGACTTGCTTCCCAATCCCCAGGAATACTGCGGGCTGGCTCTCTACAGGCAGCTGGAGTAGCGCCTGGCCCGGGTTCAGGGCAGGAGAGCTGTCTGCATGCTGGGTGAGGCCTCTGATCTGTGTGCCAGGAGCTGGATATAGACACAGACAGCTGGATGAAAGGTGAAAGGTGTGTAAAATCCCCCCAAGGGGCTAGGATTGAAGCTGTGAAACCAAAAGTGTGTGGAAACACTTTAGGCTCCATCTGGGGCAGCCATGTTTCCCTCCAAAACCAGTGGGAGTGGAGAGATCATAGGCTCTAACTCTACTAGTGTTTCGTTTTGGAGCAGTTGTGTGGTTTTGAAGCAAATTTCCTAATTGTCCTCACTCTCTATGCACTGTGCTCATTGGTGGCACAGTTTTTGTGCACATAAACTGGGTTCATATTGGTGGAAACCAGACAAAAAGTTCTGCTCTGAGATTGCAGCAGCCATGGAGGAGGACGTGGTGATTGAAAGCAGTAGCTGGTCCTCTGGGCAGCTGTGAATGACACACATGTCCAGAGGTTTGGTCCAGGTGATGAAGCCTAGCTGGAAGTATCATCCTTGAGCAGCATGTATGGTAGATGCAGTAGCCTCAAAAGCAACTTCTTCAGCCAACAGATCTCCTCTGTCACACACAATTATTTGCTGACATAGGTGCTTTCCTTGAGTTATGTGACCTTGTGCCCTTGGTGAGTAGTGGCCTCAAGTGGGTGCTGAAGTTTTGCTCTCCAGGGACCACAGGTCACCCTGCTCATGTCTCACACCTCCAACTGCAGTATGGCCTGTGCTGAAGTGTTTGCAGGCTTTGCCCTGCTGGGGTTAGGGTTGATCCCCTTTGCAGTAGGCTCAGCATGGGCCATCACGGAGAACACTGGCTGCTGTTTTATACGTTAGGTGTTTGAGGGAATGGCCAGACTGGCTTTCTTCCTCCACCTCTGGCTGCTGAGTCCAAAATCAGGAAAAATGTTGGGGATTCCCTGGTCTGGAAAGTAATTGCAGCCACCCTGGAACCCCTTGGGAAGACCCCTGCCACCCTCTGCTGCTGTAAAAGCACCTCTACTGGAGAAGATCAGGGTGTGGGATGCAATGGTCTGGTTCATTGGAAGCGTTTCGGTGGGAGGTGGGAGTGTCAGCCTGCCTCAGTGTGCCCAGCTGCCAGGCACTGTGCCCTGGCTGTGCTGAAGCTAGGCTGAGCAACCTGACCAGGAGCTGCACTGTGCCAGGCAATACCCCCAGGAGCACCTCCAAGCTCATCACCTTTGGCTTCTGTCCTTCAGCTACTGCCAACCTGGGAATGGCAGCAGAACCACCCAGTTAGTGCTCAGAGCAGTGCCAGTTTTCCTGCAGCTGTTGGAGCTGAAACAGAAAACGGCTCTTTTCAGGCTTAATGCCAAGGTTTCCCTCTCCTTCTTGTCTCACTGTGGGTATCATCTCAAACCACACGCTTCCTGAATGAATCACTAGTGCCTGGAGTGGCCAGGCACCACTTTCAGCAGGAAGGGGCAGAGTCTGCCACTGTGATATGGACATCACCTCACAGCCAGTTGATAAGGGGCCAGGGCTGGAAAAAATTCCTCATGAGAGCAACAGAGGGTCACTCTGCAAAAACAAGGCATCTCCCAGCCACAAAGTAATCTTTCCAAGCACAGTTTCGTGCTTTCAGGTTGCCTTTATGTCAGCTGTGGGAGGACAAAGCAGTGCCTGGTCTGGGAGGGGACGTGCCCCTCATCCGGCATGGTGAGTTTAGACAGGACTGGTGCTGTGCATGTTGTAAGCTGGGCAGTTTGGGTCAGGAAGCAGACCTGGGGTGACTGTACCATTGCCACACAAGGACAGAATGGTAGGAGGGCAGTTGGGTGGCCTAAATCTGGTGGTGACTTTAGCTCAGAGAAGGCTGAGAGCAGTGGGGAGGCTGGGCCAGACACTGGGAGGAAGGCTCCAGTGGTAGCAAAGGTATGTTTGTACAGACGGACTTGAAAGAGGAAAGTGCTGGAGTTGGGAAGACAATGGAGAAATGATTCGTAGAACAGTTGGTTGGAGAGGTGCTTTTCAAGTCCTGCCTCATCTCTTTAATCTGTGCAATCCCTGGCATCTTGCTGGTGCTTTTCATCTAGAGATCTCTGAGATGAATACAGTCATCACCCCCAAGCAGGAGACTGGAAAAATTCAGGTGCAGAGCAGGTGGAGGTGAGAGTTGGGCTTAGAACAAGGCCGGCTGTCCCATGGGGCTGTGCTTAGCTACTGCCCCACACTGTAACTGTGTCTGCTCTGAAGAACCACAGCACTATTAACACCAAGTTCAAGGCCATGACTGAGATGAAGTGTACTGGTAGGCTCAGGGCTTTCATTTGCTGTCTTGGGTCTGTGTTGGAAAGCGTTCTCTGCTCGTGGATTCTTATGGACAAGGTAGGAAAAGCCTTGGACTCCTGCTGTGAGGGCAGTGCCAAACTATGGGAAATGCCAGGAGGCATTGGTCTCCTTTTCCCAGAGGATTTTGACAGCAACATGTCTGGTTTGGAGAACCTGTCTGTCTATTGCAGGCATCGTCAAACTACGGCCCGGGGGCCAGAACCGGCCCCTGAAGCTGCCGAACCCGGCCCGCGCCCGCCTTCCCCGCCGCCAT
>JAWWLV010000011.1:24558938-24576058 GCA_035041135.1 Platyrinchus mystaceus | reverse complement strand
TTGTTCCCTGCTCAGCAGCTTTCCAAAAACCACAGACTTCTGCACTGTCATTTCCCCTGGCCTCCTGAGGAAGGGACTCTGGCGAGGAGGCATCATTCCCAGCTCTCCTCAAGGATGTTTGCTATTTGGCAGAGCAAAAGGGACAGTCGTCCATCCCCAAAGATGAGCCCCTTTGAGCTGGTTTGGGAGGACCCAATCTCTCTGTGGCAGCAGATGTGGAACTGACTGAAGAAGACCATTTGCTTGGTGACATTAGCCATAGAAAACTAGATGTACATGCTGCAACATGCTTTTTATTTCCAAATGTGTGGTAGGATTTATGACAACTAATGCAGGAACCATAGGAGAGTCTCCGAGCAAATCAAGTTCCCAGGCTCTGGTAGGTCTGTGGCAATGCCTCAGGCAGCAAGCCACATTCTCACCAGGGCTGTGACTTATAAATGAAATATGTCAGCGGTGCAGGACAGATCCAGGGCCAGTTCAGCTTCTGCTGCATTATTCATGAGTATGTGAAAGCTCTGAAAAATGTGACAGACTTTGGGTTAGGTTTTCAACACAACATTACTCCTCATGAGATGAAATATGAGCATGTCTCTCCTAAGACAGGAATATATATGCTGGAAGCTGTGGGATAATGGCATATCTAAAGGGAAAGTGAAGTCTTTGGTGTTCTACTGCTAGTAGGTTTGTTTTCACTTTCCTCCCAAGAGGAATACTTACTAGCGATCTGCAAGTACTCACAGCCACGGCAGTGGGGTTCAAGTCAGTTTGAAAACATTTTGCCCCAGAATTGCTTTTGCATAAGATTTTGAAAAGTCTCTTCTTATGAGTGCAGAGGATTAGGAGCCCCTCCGTGGCTTCTTGAGAGGTCATGCTGCCAACCTGGAGTCTCCTTTTTGCCAAAGTGAGCACCCAACAAAGAGGTTAACTGAAAATTTTATCACTATGCTCAGCCCTCTCAGGTAATGATCCACAGGGACTCAGCACCATTCCTAAATCCCTAAAGCATTTTGGCCTTGTAACTGTGGGTGGCTGTGGGACCCTCAGGGTAGGATGAAGAGTAAGGGGAAAGGCAGGGATGCTCAGAGGCCCTGAGGGTTGTGTGTGCCTAGGAAAAGGCAGCATGGCAGAGACCTACGTTCTCTTACATGCTTATGAACCTCTGTACTTTCCTAATGGGAAAGGATTTGTTCCTGTCTTCTGAAAAATAACTGAGCTTTTCCTTGGCTTCCATGAGAGCAGGTCTGGGAGTGAAGTTTATATAAAGGGAACTGCTGTGCACATAGGTATTTTGTCCACCTGAGCTTACATTGCTATATGAAACAGTAATTGCTTTGTATTAAAGGCATGAGAGGGTTCTGAGCTTTGGATCCAACCTTTCCCACATGCTTGTGTCCTTAGCAACTGGCCTCTGGTTTTTAATGCTCTGTTCACAAACACAAGGTTGTGGGTTTGATCCTTGTATGGGACTCGATCCTCTGTGTCCCTTTGAACTCAGAACATTCTGTGGTTCTGTGACATGTCTGCAACAGTACTTTGGCAAGAGACAAACAAAGCCCAGATCTGCACCAGGCTGTCCCAGCCCTGCATATGCTGGGGGAGATGTGGTGTATCTTGTGACTGCTTCTGGCAAACAAGTCTGTCTGGCCATGCTAGGAATCTTGTCTGGGTGCTTTTGTTGGCCATTTTCAGCCCTGAAACACCTGGATGTGCAGTATCCCTGCTGTCTGTGCCTCCAAACCCCTGTGCCTTGGGCATGTAGTCTCAGGTGAGAATGGTGGAGCAGCCCTGACGGTGCCTCATCTGCGTGCTGGGGGACCTTGGGCAGCCAAGAGACACAGCCACTGGCACCTGCTGCAGATGTGCGAATTGCATCTGTCTTGGTTCTGCTGCTGTGTCCCGAACTGTGTGATGGGGCAGCTTCAAACACAAGCTTATGAGGACAGTGCTCTACTCCTCACTACCCAGCTGGCTGGAGCAGCTGCTCTGTTCCATATTTTTGGGAGAAGATGGTAGCAGCTGCCAATGTATTCTTGGGTTGCCAGTGGAGAGGTGCCCATATTGGAGAGTGAAGTATTACTGCTCTTGTACAATCCCAGTTTTTTTATAAAACTGGATGGGTTTGAGGTAAATATGGAGTTCCTTTGTCAAACATAAGTAGGAGCTGAAATTCATGTGTTTGAAGTGCTATGAGTAATCCTCTGCCTTTCTGAAGAAACACTTTTTTTTCCTGAAAAACTAGTGACTTGCAATGGATTCCCACAGCACTAGTTGGATATGTGACAAGAAGATCATATAAAAGGCCACTCTTGGTTTGAAATGAAGGCAATGAAAAATGAGTGTCTTGTACTGAAACTGTTACTGGAGATTGTTGGCCAAGTATTGCAGTCTTACTTTTCTATTTTTAAAACTCTTTCACCAGCTGTGATGTGACCCTTCCCTCGACACCCACAACAGAAAAAAGCCCTTACTGATTAGAAACAGGAAATAATAAAACTCACTAACCGCAAAGTATTTTCAGACACAAAATAAACAAGCAGAGATGATGAGAAGTAGATATTTTCCACTGATCTCTTTTCAGCACGGTAACCATAGTTGATAATTATAGTCACTGGGGATTTACAGCTTTTAGAGGGAATGTATGTTTTTAAGTTGATGCTGTCAAACTGTAGTAAAATATTTTCATCACAGCTTCTCCCAGCCTAACAATAAAGTGGCCACAAGTGTCATGAGGTGCATTATTGACACCATCTAGAAGTAAAAGAACACTTCAGGTCTGATCCTGGGCAGGGAGCTGCTTCTCTTGTCAGTCCCACTGGTGTTCAATGGAGCTTCCTCTGGTGAGTATAGCAGTGGGGGATTTTATGGGGTGCAATTTTTATCTAAACTCAGCAACATGTGTGATAATAAATTGGGAAGGTCTTTAATGTCTTTTCTCTTCCAGGATTTTGTGTTTTGCTTTGCCTGACAGTTTTCTCCACCTGTGAGTGTTCTGTGCCCTTTGCTGCAGCGGTTTGCTTGGGGTGGCCCCAGCTCCCAACCCTCTGGATTTTGCAGTGGGATATTGCGTATTTTCCACATTGGTGGTCATTCTGGAGGTTCCCGTCAGCAAAGGGGGAAGTCATAACTTTCAGGCAGAGGATAGAAACTGAGGTTGAGGTAAGATCTGTACAATTCTATGCCTTTACCTGACTTCTGACCCCATGTTTGAACAAGCCTGCCTTGCCTCCTTGCAGCCATGTGTAGGCCAGTTGTTTCTCCTACCACCCTTATGTCACTGCTCCTAATGGCTCTTCAAGGGGGCTGAATAAAAAAAAAAGCTTCACAGAAAAAGATGCTAAACCCGAAGGTGCTGGTTTTCACTCCTTAGGCACCTCATCAAATAGATCTCTCTGTGTAAGGAGCCCCTCTGAACTGCGGGTCCATTCATTAGTATGCGTGGTGTTTATTTAAGAGCTCCCTGCTCTTTTATTTTAACTGCAAGGAGCTTTTAACTGCTTTTGAGATGAAAAACAGGGACCAAATGTTGCCAGCAAGTGAGCAGATTTGTCCCAGTCTCCGTGGTCCAATTTGCAGGAAATTTTACCTCCTGCCCTTTAGATTATCTTTGTGATTCACTTATAAGTAAAAGCTAAAGCATCAATCCAGGCTGATAAACCCAACTCCCCATTTCTTTCATAACTTTTTACTTGTTGCTGTGATCCAGGTAATGCTGTCTCTGTGTGTGGTGCACACTGCTTCCCTACAAAGCATCAGGAGCAAAACCCAAACCAGCTCTTTCAACTGCATCAAGGAAAAACTGTTTGTGAAAGAAGAAAACAAACGCAGATGCTCGAGTACTGTTTATTCAGAGCATACAGGACAAGACTGGGTAAAGTATCAGTCATGATCTTCCAAAAGTTTATTTAGATCTTTTAGTTAAGGAAACAAGCAAAAAAAAAAATCCCTAAATATAACTGTATGTTACATATATATACATATACAAACACATAGCTCACTAGTTTAAGAGTGATGTCAGGATGTCCAGGTGGCTGGGAACAGCACAGCCAGAGTGAGCAACCCAGAGAGCATTTCTACACAGCCTAAAAAGTCCAGACCAAGTCTCTCCCTTTCTCTCTTTTTTTGCCTAACCACTGCAGCATTTTTACAGGAATCGACACTGGAATCTCCTACAGCTGCACAGGGGTAATAATAAAAATAAAAAGCAGAAGAGATCTGCTTACCCCTTTATCCAGCAAAGTGATCTCAGTGGTTTATGTGAGATCTGAGAGGTAACTTTAATGTCAGAAAAGGTCAATGCTTGTTAGCTTGTATTTTTATTAATAGGAGGTTAATTATTTTAGAACGTAAGACAAGAAAACTATATAATTAATATAAGCTAAAGAGCATGAGAGGATTCTATATAATAATTTAGATGTATTAAATAAATAAAAAATAATAGCAGCCTTCTACAATGCAGGCTACACATAGGTTTACTTCGGCTTGAAGTACCCTGGTCTTTAGTACACCTGCAGGAACAGACTAGCTCCACAAGTGTTTTAAAGAAACATATCTATAAGATACATACGTAAGAGTGTCTAAGGTTAGGATAAAAATTGAAAACACACTTTACCATGGTCTCCACATATCTAATGACCCCATTCTAGGGTTGTTATGGGAAAAATTTGGCTGCAGAACCTGCCTGGGAGGCACAGCATCAACCTGGTTGAAAACTGACAGCAACGGCAGCTGGAAGGAATTTTTGGATGCCTGCTTGTTCTCCGCAGGGTAAAGGCGCTCCTGTGCCAGGTTTGTGCCCCGAGTGCTCCCCTTAGGGCTCAGGGGACCTTTTGGTGTCAAGAGAGGCTGTTGCGATGGACTGGAAGATCTTAGTGCTGCTTTGCTGCTGTCTTCACCAGACCTGGGCAAGGATTTCAGCAGGTGGTTCAGCAGGCGCGCCCCAAGGCTCTTGTCCATCCACTCACAGGTGAGAAGGAGATTGTGCACCTCGTGCATGCACTGAATGTACCCAGTGCTGTACCTCTGCTGGGCTTCCAGACCCACTTTGGAGTCAGCTGCATTGGAGAGGAGACAAAGGGGAGTTGGTGAGAGGTAAGAGCTGACTGCTGTGTTCCTGCTGGGAAACCTTCACCAGGTTTCCTGGGGAGCTTCTGGGGGACTCACTCTGAAGCAACTGGACTTTACTAGAAGATGCCTCGTTTGCAGGGAGAAGTTGAGCAGGGTGTGAGCCCCAGTGCTCTGCTGTTTACTGCAGAGACCAAACTATGCCAAAAAGCAGAAATAGGCTCGGGAAGGAAAAAACACCTTGCCCGAATTAAGCAGTGCCCAGCTCCATCTCCCCATCTAGTGGAGAAAGCCGAACCCAGGCAGCAGCACGGGCCTTGGCTGGTTTGAACGATGCTTTTGCCAGTCTGGCAGCGGATCAAACCTGCTGCCACCCTCCTGCCCGGCATGAGCACTCACCCATCATCTTGCTGCTCTGGATGTTCTGGAGGTGCTTCACCGTCATTTCAAGGATGTCTGCTTTTTCTAGTTTAGACTGCTGATAAGGAAAGAGAGCAGCACTTAGAGGCAATGAAGGGTTTGCACCATGCCCAGTTTCTCAAAAGATGAGATACCTCCCCACCCCCCCGATTTCCCACCAACAAAAGGACAAAAAGCAGCATAAAATTGAGCACTTACATCCAGGTGGAATGCTCCCACAACTGTCTCCTTCAGCTGGTCTAAGCAGTTATTAATCCTTTCCCTTCGCTTCCGCTCAATGAGGGGTTTCCTTAACTGGCAAAAAAAAAAAGGAGCAGGAAAACTGCAGTTGGTATTTTTTCTTCCTCTCCCTGTTGCAGTTCAGTGAGGTCAGAGAGTCCCATCCCCTGTATGAAGCCAGCATGGGGTGACACAGTGCTCAGCAGGGACAAGGTGAAGATGGATGTGTACCATCTTCAGCCATGGCCTGTCCCTCAGATGGCATCAGCTCTCAATTCTCCCACTTCCACTCATTTTATGCAGGGTTCACCCGAATAAAACAGAAGCAGAGAAAGGAAGCAGGAAAAAAACACCCACATGGGTTAATTTCATAGAACACAGCCTTATAATATGAGAAAAATAACTCCCCCTTTTCCTTCCTGGAAGCAGAGCCCGTAGCCCCAGCATCCATCCTTCACATGCCTGATGCTGCTGGAGCAGCAGCGCAGAGGGCACGTACCTTTCTCTCCTCCTTGGTGCTAGCGAGCTTGTGGGTGCTGCCCGGGGTGGCTGTGGCGGTCATTCTAATCCAGGCACGGGGTGGGAAGGAGGCACTCGGGCAGTGTGGGTCGCTCCGTTTCCAGTTGGGCTCTTTGCTGCTCCGCTCGTCCTCTGCTGTATTTATAACCCCGAATTAGCATGTGAAAGGGAACTGTCCTTGGCGGGACTTCTTTTCCCACACGAGGGGTCGAGCCCGGAGGTTTGTGGCCATCAATCAAAGCTGACAGGTCACTGCTTCTTTTCAATGAGCACGCCAACCCCCCCAAACGGCGACAGATGTCCGGCCTCCGACGCTGGGCTTTGGAGGGATCTTTTGTTAGGGAAGAAGGGAAGGAAAATGGGCGCGCTCTGAGCAGCTTGCACGGCTCCTCGTTCAATTTGCACAGATTCCCAGGGAGGGAAACAATAGCCGGGAAGCGGTTGAGTTACACCTGGGAAAATGCCTTCTCCTCATCTTTTTCCCCTCTATCTCCTCGAAGTGATGCCTGGTTTTACCTGCTAACCTGACCCCATCCATTTCACATCTTTGAAACAGCCTCTTAATTTAATAATAGAGTACTTCAGCTACAAGTTCGCACTCCCAGGGATTATTATTACAAGGAAACAATGATCGATTAAAAACTGTTGACAGCCGGTTGTTTTCATCACAGAACTCCTCTAGGGCAAACATGGGAACATTATTTACCTCTTGGGAACCTGAATCCTTTGTTGCACATGGGCAGATGTAGGAAATATGTAACTCTTCTAGTTTTTGGCTGCTGTGTAGAATTTAATATTAAACTAACAGGCTATTGCAGATGCAAACTAACTAAGAGGTGAGTTAGTCCTGTGGGATTTTTACTTTGATTTTTTTCCCCCCACCATGCTGAAGGGGGCTTCTCTGTTCACTCCTCTGGAATGCTGGTGCAGGAGCAGAGAGGCCTTTGAAGGAGGTTTGGCGCAGAGTGAGAATGCGCTTCTATACTTCCTCGCTTCTGCCTGGTTTGGGGGAGAGCATGAGGGTGTTTTTCATTACCGTGCATTTGCTTTCTGATGGTTGCTTTGCTAATGAGCAGGATTTGGCAGTGTTCTGTTGAGCCTGGCAGATGAAGCCTTTAGGCTTGGTGTCGAATGTGTCACCTTACTGAAGTGGAGAGGAAGGGACCGCAGTGGCTCAGAAGCACCGCCAGCCCTCCCAACTTGCTGGTGGGATTTTCCAGCTCCCAGTGCAGTGCTGTGGCTGCAGAGCCCTCACCCACTCAAGCCAAGGGTAGGATGTACCCTAGTAAGGAAAGTGAGGACTTCACGTCCCTTGCTTAACCACAGCGAGGGTGTGTGTGTGTTTGCTTGTGTGTAAATGCAAACATGCAGCATGTCTGCACACCCTGCTGCCCGGGCTCATCATTAAAACATGTCCCCAGACACTGAATCTGGCAGACAGAGGCTGTTTGTCAGTCAGATGCAGAGATGGGGTGCAGTTACCTGGTTTTATAAGCGCACTGCTTGGCAGAGGCCTGGGACGAGCTGGTGTGGTTGTTGTGCTGGGAGAGGAGGGCTGGGAGGGTGAAGTTAATAACTTGTTCTTTGTGTCAGATAAAGGGAGCAGGGATGTGCCCCTTATCTCAGGCGTAGCTGAGGCATCCATGGCTACAGCAGCTCAGTACGGAGGAAGCAGTGGGTGGGCTGGAGTACAGGGATGTCTGGGCAGTTTCCTAGGGTGCTCCAGTCTGGAAGCATGTCACCTGGGCACACAGTTCTGGCTGGGTTTGGCTCAAATGGTGGGTAAGGAAGAGAAGTCCACCATGTCCCCCTAGACACCCCTCCACCAGCACCTTGTGCAGAAAAAGGCACCTTCCCAAGGCAGTCAGGGCAGCAGGGGGAAGCCTGAGACTATCTTGGCTCGTGGCCCAACTAAGCATGGCAGAGGTGTCAGGAAATGCAGAATTACCTAAAAATTCCTATAAGCATGTTGTGTGCCTATTGGCACCCCTCCTTGCATGGGTATGGCTATAACGTGCTGTGTGCCCCTCATGTTAGTGATCCCAGAGTCTGGCCAGCCCCCAGTGCTACCAGGAAAGGTGTTTCCGGTCTCTGCAGTGGCTCCTTCCTCGCTCTCCCTTCCCTACTTGGCCTTCACTTGCTGCTTCTGCTTCACCTTCCCTTCTACTTCCTTTATCCTGTGAGCTGCTGCTGAGGACTGGGTGAGTGGGAAGCTCCATGAGACCATGATGCAAGCTGGTGGTAAGGCTCTGGGTCCAGGGGACAGCTGGGTGGGAGGGGAGGCCACGAGCAGTGCGGTGGCCCCGGTGCCCAGCCACAGCCTATGCCCAGCCCACGCAGGGTGAGTCCCTTGGCTTGCCACGGGCATCTGCTCCGGGTGAGCTCATTTCAAGGTTCATTTGTAAGACAGCACCACAGTGAAAAAGAAGAGCAGCTTGTGCTGTAAATAGTTATTTTACACCTCTCAGTCACGGCAAAAGCCTTTATTTCGGAGGCGGGGAGTGCGGGCGGGAGAGCTGCCCTGGCTTTGGGGAAGGCCGACATCTGTGCTGGGGATTGTAGGTACCCAACAGGCCAATGCAAATGAGCATTACAGGGAGCTTTCTGCAAATTCCTGCTTTCCTTTTGCACTGCCAGTGCCAGGTTTTACTGAAAAGGGGATTCTCCTTTGTAAACAAAGCCTCTCTTTTTTTTCCTGGCCTTTCCAAAAAAAAACCAAAAAGAAAGGGGTGAGCGCTGTTTAGAGTTTTCTTTTTTGCTATTTGTCTGCATTTCACAACCCGGAGAAAGAAAACAACTTTTAACATCTGTTCCTGCACTTTTTAAGAGGGAAAGAAAGGCTCTTGAAAAGGGGGAAAGTGTGGCAGATGTTGGCAGGTTCCCTCCAACGCAGATGTCTTGCTCCGAAGAAAACTTTCTTTGGGGATTGGCGGCCAGGGCTAATCTTTGACTCGGGACACGCGACTGCCGAGCGAACGGAGGGACGTGGGAAAGCGCTGCCGAACAAAGGGGCTTATTCAAACAAACCTGAGAGCCGTGAACAATCTAATAACCAGCAGAGAAATGGTCAGCGGCCCCCGGCCCCGACAGGGAGGGCTTCAGGGCAGCCGGTGGCCACAGGACAAGGGAATTTGACCTCATCCCCAGGGCTGCAAGCAGGGGTGTCTCTTTCTTGCCCCAATCTGCTCCCTCTGGGGCATCCAACGCAGTGCTTTGGCCAAGGACCGTCATTCTCGAGGTGCTGAATGGTCTTGGCTGCTCCACAGCGACAGCAGAGGAGATAGAGGGCAGGTGGGCTGGGTTGGGCTGGACTGGGCTTCCCCACGCACACCAGCCAAGGCAGCATGAGAGGGCAGCAGGGATGTCTTTGGTTAAGCTTTTTAAAAAGAGGTTCTCCCAAGATGATAATAATAATAATTTAAAAAACCCAGTCTTATTGATTAGGACCAGTTAAAAGAGCCTTGTGAAACTGATTTCGATAGGAAAAAAGTGTTTACTTTAATTGAAAGCAAAAATGTTGAGAGAAAAAAGGTATTTTCTGTAAACCTTTCATTCCCTTTCTGTCTGATAATACATTTTAAAATAAGTTTTTGCCATGAAAGCTGGTAATATTTCTGCTTAAGCACTTCCTAGGAAAAAAGGGAGAAGCCCAGAGAAAAGGGAGCAGAGCCAAGAGGATTTGAGGATTCACAAAAGAAAGTAACTTATTCCAGTTTGCTGTTACAGCTGAAGAGCTCTGTCATCGTTCCTCTAATTCCTCCAAGTTTCGTTCTGCCTCATCTCCGTCCCAGTCCATTTTCTCTGTGCTCTGGTCAGGGCACAGCCTTTCCTGCCAGCAAGGCTGCCTTGTGCTGGGACAGCTCTGCCTCTTCCCTGCTCAGGGCTGGAGGGGAAAGCCCGGTGAGATGGAGCTGTGTTGCTTCTTTGGAGGACAAGCACTGGGGCGAGCAGCCCAAAACGCTGCTGTGGGTGTCCCCTGTGTTTCTCCTGACAGCAGAGTCCTCCCTGCATGGCAGCTGGAAAGCAGGAGCTGTCTCAACTGGACTGAGGAGCCCTGTGCTGCAGGTAGGATACTGCATGTCCCTAGAGACATGAGCACCTGTCCAGGCTGGCTCCTCCTGCCTCTTGCAGTTTGGGGTGATGCTGTGGACACCAACTCACAACCTGACAGGACTAACCAGGGGACCTGGGCAGCAGTGGGGCAGACCCAAGTCCAACCTAGGCCCTGGCTGATTAATGAATGGCCTTCTTAACACAGATGAGCCTTTTGCAGAGATGAATTTGCTGTGGGAGAGGGGGAGGATTGCTGAGCAGGTGCTCCTGAGCACTGCTTAGTCTGTTGCACATGTGGGTCATAGCAGGACCACTTGATCCCCTCTCCTTTCCAAGCTGCAGAGCATCCAGGCTGGATTTGCCCCTAGTTAAGTGACTGCTTGCCCCTCCTCTGAGGTGTCTGCTGTCTGGGTGCGGGAGCATGGGTGCCTGGCCCTGGGAGTGCTGGTGAGCACGTGTCAGAGGGATGGACAGGGTGCTCCAGGGGTCCTGCCCCATCCAGCACTTCCAGCTGTTTGTGGGTTTGCTGGGGCTGGTTTTATGACAGCAGCTCTGTTTTCAGCACGTGCAGTGACGTGGGATTTGTGGAGCAAGGAGCAAAGCGTGGGTTTGGGAGCAGGCAGGGTAAGGTGGGAGCAGCTGCTGCTGCCAGCATGGGGAGTGGGTTGGCCCTAATGTGGACCCACAGGGCACCCTGTACACCCTGCATTCCCTCCCTCGGGTTGGGCTCCAGACCCACCTTGCTGTGAGCAAACACTCGCTGAGGAGAGGCTGTTTTACAGGGGCCTTAGTCATTCTGAATAAAGAAGTTTTTGTCCGGCTTTTTTCGGAAGGTCAGTTCTGGCTCAAGGTTGAGGTTTAAAAACGAGGGGTAAAGTTCTCCTTCAAAATGTTTAAATCTGGATGTTTCTCAATAGCTGTAAATCCCAAGCACCCCATCCTGAAGCCCTGGGTCACCAGGGGTGGTTTGCTACCAAAGTGTTACAGCAGGAGAGGAATGTGAGAGCAGCAGGACGTGCCGGAGTGGTGACTGGATGTGCTGGGTCCGGAGGGTGCAGGCAGTGCCTGGGCAGGCAGACTGGCTTCTGGCATAGAGGCACCTCAGCCACAATCTCCTGGGGATTACTCACTGCTGGATGGCCTGGGGGCACCAGGGCTACACCTCCAGACTGGCCTCAGTCTGGGACATTGTGCCTGCCATGTCCCACCTGCAACAGGGTCTGCAGCGGGACCACGTGTCCCACAGCCCAGCCAGGATGGATACTGCTGGAAAAAAGCTGGGGCGAAAAAGCAGGGGATGATTTAGTTGTGCTTAGGGCATGGAGAAGAGCATTTGTAGTCATTTGCTATGTTAAGGAGAATGGGCTGAGGGCACAGCCTCGATAAACAGATGCCACCCACAGTGGGATATGGGGCCAAGAGCACCATCAGAGCTTGCAGCGAGGGGAGCTATGGCTGTGCTGGGGAAGGCTGCTCCAAAGACCTGTTGTGTTGAAATCCTTGGGGCTGGGGTGATACTGTCTGTACCAGGTCACTGTTTCTGGCAGAGGGCTGGGCAGTGATGGGGTTTGTGGCTGGGTGAGAGTTGTGTGGTGAGTGGGGAAGAGGCACAGGGGATCTGGCAGATGACTTTGATGTCTATGGTAAGTGATGGCCTATCAAGGCAATATTGTGTGCAATATCCTGTGCAATATCCTGTCCAATTCACCATGGTGTAGGCAGGGGTAGGAGTGCAGTTGAAGGTTCACCTGCTCCAAAGACATTTGTTGGAGAGAGAGAGAGGTCATATATGGCATTGGACAGTGCTACATGCAGTATTTTCATCATACAGAAAATCCTGCTCCAAAAGTAGCACTGGACATCTGGAAATTCTGTTGACATCTCTCACCTCCTTTACCGAGTACACCAAACCTCCCTGGCCCCAGCTCAGCCTCCTGGGTACCAGCTGACTCTACCAACTTCGGGAGTGAACTCCTGGGATAGGAAATAATTACAGGGCTGGTACCAGCTGAGTAATTCTCAGCTATTCTTTCACACACCCCCATCCAGCCTTCGTGTTAAGGATTAGCTGATGCTCCTGCCATTGCTCAAGCTATCTCTCACCTGGCAGGTTAGCAGCTGGTAACCCCCGCAGCCCTCATGAAGTCTTATCTGCTGCTTTGCAGCCAGAAAGCTGCAGCTTGAAACACAGCTCATGGCCCAAAAGAGTTGTATAGGAAGAAGAAAATCTGATAAGCTGTGTGGGTGGTGACAGGCTGATAAGGATTAGCCCCTTACCTGTGGCAAAGTGGTGGTAGGAGTGAGAAGAGCTAAACTTCACAAAGATGCTTTAAGGGGGCTTGGAGGGAGCATTCAAGGGGGTACTTGAACTTTCCTTATGTGGCATCCCAGGAGTTACTTCATTCAGGAGAGCAGCCCTGGGCATTCTCACACTCTGTGTGTGTGAGACGTTACCAGATGTCACCTGATAACAAGCCTGATCTATAGTGCAGCAAATGCTTGGTTTATTCAGAAAGATTCGCTTTCACAGCAAGGTGGGTGCCTGACTCCCCAGACATCGGGACCTGGAGCTCAGCATCCTATATCCCACCCCCTGCACATCCCACACTGCAGCCCCTGCACATCCCACACAGCCTGTTTCTTCTTAGCTTCTCACTTCTCGAGGCCACAGAATTATCGGAGTTAAATTTTACCTTTGTGAGAAAAATATCTCTTCTGTGAATAACTGCAGTTTTTGTCCTGGCTTGGCCATGTACCAACACTGCCTTTTTTATAGTATATGTGTGTATATGTGTACTGACACCACATCCTGACCCCCTGACACAAAATACCTTGTCAGCATGAATGAGGCAGTAAGGCCAGTCATCATCCATGCTCTGCAGGGAGGGTGATCTATAGCCCTTCTGCCTGTGTGCTGTCCTGGGCCCTGGCTGGGTGGGTGCCTGGGCTGCTGCTGCAGGGGCAGTGGGACAGCCCATGGGGGCACCAGGCTTACCAGAAGCATTTCCTACTGGCTGCCTGTTTCTGTTGCTCCAGGGCTGGGATTGCAGCACCTGAGGAAGTGGGGAAACACTCACTTGGGTGTTTTTTTGCACTTGCAGGTTCAGTCTCGGCACAGCCTGGCTGCTGTTGTGACAGTGGAAAACACGAGGGTTTAGGAGGGGAGGGCATGAGCCGCAGAGTCTCTGGTCCTTTGAGCCAAGACCATCCTGGGTTGTATGTAAAATCTCATGTTGCTCTCTAAGCTTATTTTTTTGCATCTGTATTTTTGTAACTAATTTTTTACCAATTAAAGCAAAAAGTTTCATACTGCTTTTTTGTTTACCAATAATGTCTGATTTAAACCATCTCTCCTATTTAATTTCTTTACTTTTTTTCCCCTCTTCAAATGTATGTAGGAGACTGTATTTTATTACAGGGATGAGCATTTCTTATTCCTCTGGAGGAACCAAAAGGTGTAGGAAGTCCAGGGGTGTAATCACTTGTGGGTAGGAAAACCAGGGCCCTGACAGGATGAAGAACAGCCAGGACCTGTGAGAAGGTGGGTGACACTCCATAGGCCGGGGTCTGGGAAGGGGAAAAGCAGTTTGCACTTGTTTTGGCTTCTCCATAATGAGGCATGTAAAAGTACTAATAAACTCCCCACTATCACAACCCTTTTATTCTTTCTTGTCTATTTTTAACATTAGGAGCTGTA
Organism: Platyrinchus mystaceus; assembly: GCA_035041135.1. Lineage (NCBI taxonomy): Eukaryota > Metazoa > Chordata > Aves > Passeriformes > Tyrannidae > Platyrinchus > Platyrinchus mystaceus. Next base: position 24,562,086 of record JAWWLV010000011.1, on the reverse strand, counting down.
CCTTGGGTTTGCTCTGTCAAAAAAACAAGAGGCCACGACACACCTGAGCTCCCTAGTTTTCCAGAATAATACCTGTGACCAGCTGGGTGTCTTACTGTGTTTCCAAGGTGATGTTTCCTCCTGTCTCCCCATTCCAGGTACGTGTGTATACATGTGCAGACAGTGATACACCTTCACACTGACAATTTTCAGAAGATACAGTTTTGAGTGTCAAGAAATGGGACAATGGCTCCTGTGTTAATTCAGCCCCCCAGCAGTTGAGCCCCAATCCAGCTGAACAGCAGCACTAAGATCATGCCCTTCACTGCAGCACGTTTCTGCTGTAAGAGCTAATTAATTAGTTTCTGCAAAGCCCCTTGAAGGGGTAAAGGGCTAAGTGCGTGCATAGCATCATTATTCAGAGGGTGTGAGCTTCAGAGTTTAATGGGCGCTACTTAAATATGAACTGAGTTAGTAACCTGGGTTTGTAATTTCTTTATAATGTAAAGGAACAAGGAAAGCATCTAAAAAAACCCCCACCACCAGTCATTTTCAGCAGTGTTCACAGCCTTGTGTCTTTCTGCATGATTTGGGATTTGTAGTGTATTTGCTTCCAGTTCTGTCAAATTAATGGATGTATTTATTTGACTGGGGGTTTGGGGTTTGTTTGTTTGTTTTTAGCTCAGGAAATATTTTCTCCTACAGTGCTGTTTTTCAGGGTGACTTCTGTTAATTCCTTTCATGGTTATCATGCTGATGGAAACATGGTTTTGACATTAGTAGTAGATTCTCCCTGGAATGGATGCTGTGCTTTGTAGATAGCTTTCAATTGTTCCACACTAACAAAAACTTTATTAAAAGGACTTGTTCTCCAGGAAAGGAATTTGCAATGGATTTTTTTCTTATGATTCTTCTGGCAATTGTTTTTCTTTTCTGACAATGCTACCCTTAGTTCTTGTGATTTGCAATAAAATTTTTAAAATGTGTTCTAATTCTGAATTGGCACCTTGAATTGAGGATAAATCATAGCATCCATGTAAGAAAAAAACTTCAACTGATATGGAAGTCAATCACATTTATTTGTGTTTTCTACTGTAAATAGGATTGGAGGCAGGGGAGGTGAGTCTGTTCATTTTGTATTAACTGAGTGAACTGAAAGGTAACAAAATACTTCGAGAAAAGCTTCAAGAGTCTGCAGTGAACACCTCCAGCTAGTAATGGGTGAAACACAGTTTCAGGGGCAGGCACAGGCACTTTTGTAACCTGGTAATGAAATTCCGCCACTGCAGCTTGGTCCAAAGTCCATGGAAAGACTCGGGATTCTTGTTCTGCCAGACTTGAAGTAGAAGATATTCAACATAACCACAGTTGTCTCTGCTCCTAATATTTCCTCCCCAAAGCCTTTTCCCTGAAACACCTTGTCAGGAACAAGGAACCCGGGCTCTGGCCTGTGAATCACACCAGTGCATGCCCATGCCCAGTTAAAACATTAACTGAATGTTGGTTCTGTTCATTCCTCCTTGTGTGTTTGTCCAGACAGCTGACAAGATGACCCAGATTATTTTCTCAGATGATCTGTGTCGTGCCTTTTCAGTCGGCCATGTAGGTGACAGAGGAGTACCTCTATCCCATCGCATGGTGAGGGGGGACCTGCTGCCCTAGTAGGATATTGGGGAGAGGAGGAAACACCCTTCAAAGGGAAGGAGCACATGTGTCCTTCTGAATTACAACCCTGGAAAAGAGGAAAGATAAAACAGGCAACGGATTACTGGGCCTCATGGAGAGCCAAGGGCAGCCGGCCCTGGAGAGTCAGCTGCTGCCACAGCATTCCATGTGGGCACGGCCACTCTGTGGGAGGTACAGTCCAAATGGGAGAAAAGAGGTGAGCAAAACAGAGCTGCTCGAAGGAGGATTAATTTCGCAGGCTGACATATTGGTTTTCCACACTTTTGCTCTTTGTTGGCGTGGGATGGTGATGAGAGGAGCTGGAGCTGAACTGCAGGGCTCCTTGGGCCTCCCATCAGCAACAGAAAGCCCCAGGATCCCATTAGGCTCTCTGTCCCTCCTGAGCAAAGGCCACATACATGGTCACCTTTCTAACTATGTTTTTTTCCCAGTGAAGTAACCTGGATTTTTTAAATGGGTTTTTTTTCATGTTTACTCACTTCCTAATTTGCAAAGATTAATTAATTCACAATGGATGTCTCAGTCATGGCTGCGAATTAGTGAATCATTAATGTACTAAGGGCTCTCTCATGTGCTGAATTTAATTCCTGCTTCTAAGAGCTTAGAAAAATCATGCTCTCACTGCTGAGGGATTTCCCTGTGCAGGGATGGTAATTGCACTGAACCCATTTCTTGCATGATCTCTTTTCCAATGGTCATTTGTAAAGAGGTAGTGTCTATTTGCCAGGAGCTGGTGTTGAATCCCTGTACCAGTGTTTGCCTTTAACTCCTTCTTCTCTCCGTTCAGTACCCTGAATATTATCTGTTTAAATTTGAGTGGTTTTAGCCACACTGCACAGCAGTACCGCAGCAGACCCGCTGGGTTGAGGTTTTGCCTCGTGGCTTGTAAGACATTAATGACAAGTCCCATTAAAAATGTATTTTTCTTCTTTAAACATTGTGTATTATACCACACTAATGGACAATATCAGCTTGTTCTCTGCTGGGAAAGGTGTGGGCTCTTCTCGATCCAGGCTAATATGCATTTGTCACTGTGACAATAATAGATGAGTATTATGTACAGGGACACAAAAACAGCCCGGAGCCGTTCCATGCTGCAATGGGAACTGCAGAAAACCTCCAGACTGTAATTCACCAGAACCTGATGCACCGGCACCTGATGCATCATGACGCTCAGCCCATGTCCAAGGCACAGTGCTGAGTCCCGACTCCACACAGGAGCCTCGAGGGTCACCACGTGGGAAAGGAGCTTTGTGACAGTGCAGAGGGTGAGGAGGATCTGCAGGAGGGCAGGGCAGAGAGGGGGGTGGGGGCAATAATAATGAAAAATAATAATAAATACAAATTATAAATAAATACCAAATAATAAATTTAAACAATAATGAATTTTAAAAATACTGAGTACTGTAAAGTGGCCAGTCTTCGTGAACGAAGATCTGGGAAAGGTGTTTTTACCTTTCAAGCCTGCGCAATGGATTTTTTA
>JAWWLV010000011.1:24496771-24557636 GCA_035041135.1 Platyrinchus mystaceus | reverse complement strand
CGTAGGTTTGTTTCGAGTGACCTTCTCTTAGATGGATGGCCTTAGGGGCTGACGAGCTCCATCTGCCTGGGGGACCCTGAAGCAGGAGCGGGATTCGAACCTGCGGCCTTGGCGCTGAGAGACCAGCATCTTAACCGCTAGGCCACCAGGGGTCCCCTACTGAGTACTAATGAAGAATAAAAGAATAGGCTGCACCTGAGGTTTTGCGTTCAGTTTTGGACCCCTCACTTCAAAATGGAGCGGCTCTAGAGGAGGGCGACAGGGCTCGTGAAAGGTCTAGAAAACTTGTCTTATGAGGAACACCTCAGGGAGCTGGGTTGGTTTAATCTTGAGAAAAGGAGGCTCGGGGGGGACCTCGTCGTTAACTACATCTGAGAGGAGGTTGCCGTGAGGTGGGGCTTGTCCCGTCTGCCGTGCCTGCGGGGAGAGGACAAAAAGAAATGGCCTTAAGCCGAGACAGAGGAGATTTGGATCAGATAGTACAAATTTTTTTCCCCTCTTAGTTTGTTCAGGCACTGGAATAGGTTTCCCAGGGAGGCGGTGGGGTCACCGTCCCTGGTAAGAGGAGTCTGGATGTGGCACTGCGCGATGCGGTTTAGGGCTTACACTGGTGGGCGGCTGCACTGGATGATCCTAAAGGTTTCTTCCAAACTCGAGGATTCTACGATTCTAACAAAGACAAAAAACAACAGAACTGCGAACAGTAAAACAAGGACACAACAAAAGCGCGGACTGGGCGGGGCGAGACCGGGGCCGCCCTGCGCAGGCGCCGCCCTGGGTCCTCCGCGCCGGCAGGGGGCGGTGTGGGGCGCGGCGGGCGGAAGCGCGGGCGGGGGCAGGGCCGGAGCGACGCCGCGGAGCGCGGGGAGCGGGGCGGGGGGACGGGCCGGGCCGGGCGAGCGGGGCGCGCCGCCTCTGCCGCACCGAGAGCCGGAGCACAGAGCCCAGAGCCGCCAGGGCGGGCCCTGCCCGCCGCACGCGCAGGTACCGCCGGGCTGAGGGGGCCGCGGCCGCGGGCATTGTCCGGAGCGGGGCCCGGCCGTGCCCTGCGGGCAGCACGGCCCGCACGGTGCCCGCCGCGCTCCCGGCCTGCTCCCCGCCGGTTGCCGGGAGGGACCGGCTGGGCCGGGCGCGGCTGGACCGGGGGTGGGTGCCGCGGGCGCGGGGGAGCCGTGCGGGGAAGGGCACGGCCGGGGCTGCGCCTCCCGGGAGGCAGCGTCGCGGTCCCGGTGCTCTTCCAGCGCCGGGCCGGGAGCGATCACCGAGAAGCGGCGCGGGGGGATCCCCGGAGCGGCCGCGGCGCCCAGGCCGCCCCCGGGGCAGCGCCGGTCCCGGCACGACGGCAGGGCCGGGCCGGGGGCTCTTTGTTACGGCCGTGGCCGCACGGACCGGCCCAGGCTGCGGACCCGGCGCTGCCCGGCGCGGCCTCCCGAGGTCCTGGGCTGAGGCCTCTTCCTACAATTGTTGTTCCCTTTGGGAGCCCCGATGGGCCTCTGCAGCAGGAGCTGTGCGTGGGGGCTGCTCGGAGCCTGTTTCCTTCGGACTGCCCCATACAAAGCTAACACAGCATGTTAAATAGAAGAAAAAAAGTTTTGTCTCTTTTTTTCCTGTGAAATACTACCGCTGCTGAAATTAGGATGTACCCAGTATTGGTGGCTTTTTAATTTTTTTTTTTTTTTTAATTTTAATTTTTGGTGGGGGATCACGTAGGTACTCACGATTTATTTAATATATGGGAATGGTGTGATTTAATTTGCATGATGAGTCAAAGATTAAATTACATGACAGAGGCTCTTCAGTTTCAGTGAGGCAAGTAACAATGTGTGGAAGAACAGTTTCAGCGTAGATCAGAAAAGAAATTTGATTAGCATCAACATATTGAAAAGTTTTTTTATGCTTGTGGGGTTTTTTTTAAACTTACCTGTCAGAAACTCTTAGTTCAAGGCTGTGTATTTTCCTCTCATCAGGAAGTGCGTCTTCCTTTTTAGCACGGAGAGCTCATGCAATCATAGACTGTCAGAGGAAATGTAACATTCTGAGCTTGTTCCTTGGTTTCAAAGCTTTTAAATAATAGATTTTTTACTATCTAAAACACTGTGTGCCTTTAGTTAATAGCTATTACCTAATACCTGTGGATATGGCACATGCCTTTAACTGGGGACAAAAAAATGCCAGGAAGTATTCTGTGAAGTAGAATAAACATGGTACCTGTTCTGGGGTCAGAAATAACTGGATTTTTTTTTTCAAGTTTTCAGTTGTCCTGTGCAAATTTTTTAGCTAATCTGATCTGTAAGTGGCATGATGGCACATGGCACTGTCTTGGTAGGATTGTCTGTCATGGACTCGCTGGTGTAAGAATATTGTATTTCACAGCTTCGTGGTTCCCTTGTGGTGTGAGAAACTACTGGGTTAGCCAGCTAGTAGGCACTTGACTTAAATTTGTTTGTATTTAATAAGTTGTTGTGTGATATACCAATTGTTGGGGGCTTTCCTTGGTCAGACAGATGTACCTTGGTACAGGAGGAGGTTGTGCGTGGTGGTGTTGAGAGCAAGCAGAATGAAGTCTTGGAATGTGGGTTTGTATGTGTGAACTAAGATGCTGCTGAATGTTTCTGAATGCTGACAGCATTGGTTCTTTTCCTTAAGTTAATTGCATTCTCTTCTTTGTGTTGACACAGAGTTCTGAAACTTTTCTGCATTGTGTGTGCGTGTAATGAGTGGTTGTAGGTGGGGAATTAAAAACTTGGATTGATACATTTTAAGATATATGTATTTATACAAATAAAGGATACTAAATAAAAGTGCCAGTTGAGCAATACTTGTGACAATATGTCTTTGAGAGATAATTATGCTCTTTGGGTGTCATCAAGTGCAGACAAATGCATATTCCCAGAAGGGTGTGATAATATTAAAACTCCACCTCTTGGAATTCCTTGATTGGTTTTATGAAACATTTATTCAGGAGGGAATGGTATCTATTTTGCATTTTGTGGCCTCTCATTAATTAATGGATGGTAGTTGAGACATGACAGTTGTCCTGTACATGCTGCACTTCCTAGGGTTTGGTTTTTTTAGGGCATTTTGGTGAATATTATCATTATTGAGCAGTGTCCTCCCTTCTGAATCAGTTCTTTATTGACTTTTTGCAAATTTTTTTAAATGACTTGTTTGCAGCCTTAATTTTTGTGTAAGACATTTCTGAAAGCTCATAATCTCTGTACATGCTTGGAGGCATTTGACACTTGCTAAAATAATGATTTCTTTTTTTTTTTTTTGGTAGGGTTTCAGAACTCTAATAGCTGATGGTGGTTTGAAGCAGGGGGCAGGAAGGAGCCCGGTGACCTTTTGAATTCCCTTCTGGCCCTGCTTTTCTGTACTTGTGACACTTTGTAATATGGTTTAATTACAAGAGCAGCTATTAAAGTATGATTATCGTGGTCTAATTGGAGGCATCTTGCAGCTACCTATCAAAAATAAGATTTGACTCATCTGCTCCTTCAAAATTAATAGTTCCACAACAGCCTGCAGCTATTTATGTGAATAATGTGCAAAGCAGAAATATGAGTTGAATTTCAATATTGTAATTTCTACACTGTACACTTGAAATCCGGTAAATTTAGCAATTTTTGATAAGGAAACAATGGGCTACATGTACTTTTATGGCTTCTTAGCTGCAGGTTGAAGCTGGATATTAATGACATTGGAAAAAAACCTGTTTAGTTGTTCAGTGATCCTAAGTCACGGTGTTCACCATGGCTTTAGATAAACCTCAAGCAAGATGTAAAATTCCTTTTGCTCTTTGTTCTCAGAAAATGCTACTTCCCCAGTTTGTTGTCCAGTTGGGGGAGTTAATTAGTCTGGATGGTGTGCAAGTTCAGCTTCCCTTCCTTTCCATCTGGGCCCTCTCTTTGCTCTCTCTCAGTACCATCCTTCTGGCACCACGAGGTGCAGAGGTGTGAGCCAGAAGGAAGATGAATATCTGCAGCTAGAAGGTGAAACTTAATGCTGAGATCCCTCCCCATCCCCCAAGTGCAAACACAAAGGTTAAATTAGAAGATGAGGCTGTCTTGAATTATTTTAACAGACTTGAGCTGGGCTGTTAAATACACGACCGGGGGTACCTAAGGCTTACCCTGGTGTCATGTGAGTTTGGTCTTTCTTTAGCTTGAGCAGATTTATGTGCTTTCCTTATTGCACCTTGTGATAAAATGACATGTTCATTTGTCCCTATTTAAATAGTCCTTATAAAGGATTGGATTCAGACTTGATCCAAACTGGAAGCAGCCAAAATACCGTGTGTTTACAGGAATGACTGTGGTCATTCCTCAAGAGCCTTCATGGCTTCTTTTCTTCAGACAGTGTTAATTTAGGTTTAAATAAACAACTGCAATTTACTTTGTAACTCCCTTGTTCTGCGTATTCCAGCTGATGCTTCATATAACCAAAAGACACAACAAAAAGTTTCTCACTGCCTACCTCAAATTTCCTGAAAGGAAGCAAATTTTAAGCCTATCCAGAAGGGCACAAAATTCTGGGGGATATTGCTACATGTTGTAGCTAATCTTTCTGTTTATTGAAAATCTGCTACTTGCAATTAAATTCCGAGTTACTTTCTGAAGATCTGTTTGCTCTGTAATCCTCCCCTTCAAACACTCAGAGAATTCATCACCAAAAAGTTAAATATAGCAAGACAGTTCAAAAATTGGCAAGTTATAATTAGTAGAGAACTGCAGTATTATTGTAACATGGTTTTCCAAGTTCACAAACATCTTATTGGTTAGTGCTTGGGGTTGTTTTAAAACGTTCAGGTATACTGCCAAGTGTGGGAAATGGCTGCATCAGGGAAAAACTGCTCTGTGCTTTTGATCCTTGCCCTTTTGAGTATTTTTTCAGTCAGTATTTATTGATAACAAATTCATTTTTCTTACTAAGAGAATGTAACTGTAAGTTTAACTGCAAACCCTGCAAGATTTGAAACGTGACACTTAAAAATAGCTAAGATAGAGCTTTGCTATCAATTACATAGAATTTATTTGTCAGCTTTTCAGGGAGTTGAATGTGTGTGACTGTGAGAGCAGTACTTATGTTCAGTCACCCGTGTGTGTGAAATGCCTTATCTCCTTTGAAGTTATCTGTGTTAAAACATAAAATGAAAAAAATGGAGAAGTTTTCCCAGAAGTGTGGAATGCATGGCCTTTTTCTGGCTGCTAAAGCTGCCCAGACAAATAGCTGACATCTGAAGAAATATCTTTCTGAAAAGTTTTTACTGTTTTATTTAATGACTTTTAAGTAAAGCATGGTAGTGCAGAGCAATTGGAAGAAAGCCAGTTGTACAGACAGTTATGGAAGGCCCCTCCATGTCCCCAGCCTGTTCTTTTGTCCAGTGCCACTTCAGATGTTGCCAGGCAGAATCCCACTGTGCAGCTTTCTCTGTCGTGCTTCTCTTTGCTCACCTGGGAAGCCTACCATGGATGAATATGTTTTTTCCCAAATACTCATTCAGAGCCACACCAGCTTCTCATTCCCAGCTCATCTGCTGAGGAGCTTGGTTTAAAGAAGAGCCTGTAGACACTGAATTATCAGTGACATCTTGTATGGTGTGGTAGATGTGTGTGCTGATAGCACACATTCACAGCATCCTGGTGCGGTGGAGGCTCTGAGCTCTTCCTCTGGGTAAGCACTTTTGGGAGCTTTGCTACAGTTGTAGAAATGAGGCAGAAGTTATTTGTGTTATCTTTCACTTTTGACTGTTACATGTGTAGTTACTGCTTTGGCAGATTATGCTCCTTTTAATAGATGTCAAGAGACTTTTATTTTTTGATGTATTGTAATGGTTTATAAAATTAACCACAATGTAACATTTTGACTTTACTGGAGATCATGTACAGACAAAGAAAAGCAAAAGCAAAGTCACAGAGAAGTATGGTTTTAGAAAAAAAAATATATAGGGGGTTCTATTCAACCTGAATGAGACCTTAGTGATGGAGACATGCATTGAGTGTAACACAGGTGATCCCTGAGAAGTCTCTCCCACACAGTTTATGTGTAACCTGTCACACCTGCTATTCAAGTCCTAAGTTTCTTCTGACTGGAGATTGGTGGTGATGGAGAAACTTCTCAGGAAAATTTAAGGCGATACCTTTGAGGGGGGACACTCAAGGCACAGTACAAGGTACAAAATAAAGACTTTGTACGTAGTACGATATTAGAAAAATTGAGAAAGCAAAGTTAACATCTCAAAAGTCAGCAAATACTCATAACCTTGCTTTGCTGATTTGGAACAAAAAGTTTGATTATGTGATTGTTTTTAGGTTTTTCAGCAGGAATCTCTGCTCCATCGCTGCACAGGAGAATGCTCAGTGTTATCCTTCGCACGTGGTTTAGTTGTAGTGCAGTATTTGGTCTTTACTGCATAAAACTCAGTTCTGTGAAGACAGGAGGACTGAGGTCCTTGTGGGTTTTTCTTTGGTTCACAGATACTGATGACAGTACATATTCATAGTGTTCCTCAGCATCATGGTGCTTCTTCCCCCTGTTTTTCAGGGCACGATGCTTAAGCAGAGAGTTTTCTCCTGTGTTTGAGTGCGTGATGATGTGTGTGTTGTCTCGTGGAGCATTTGAGAACTTACACTTGCTAAACTTTTTTTCCCAGTGACACTCATTTTTGATGTGAAATTCAATTGCCTAAACATAGATATCTAGTTCTATTTTGTTACTCCAAGGCACCTGCCCTAGACAGGTAGGAGGTTTGTGATTTTCTGGAAGGGCACTTGGAGACAAGCTGTGCTGTTCTGATGCATCCACGGTGGTGTCTGATGTTCAGGCACCTGAACTGGGGCTGTGGTATTTGTTGTTAGTCTTGGAACCTCATTTTGGGCTCTCAGAAGAGGATACACTCTTATGCAGTGACCACGTTGGGCACTTGGGTTATGTGTTGCCTAATGAGAAGGGAGGATTTGGGGTAGGATTCAGCTGTCTGCGGCAGTACTTGGTAGTCTTGTCTGGGGGACCTGGGTTTGCTGTCCTCTGCCTTGCTGTTTGCTTTCCAGCTTCCTGAAAGGAAAAGTTCTACGGAAATTTTGCCTTTTTTGTAGTCTGGTATAGCTTGATAGTGGAATGAATGAAGGCTTCTCTTAAAAATAAAGTACAACCGAGGAAATTAAAATAATCAAGATAATTGGAAAATCTTAAGTCTTATAATTGTTGGGTGTTGGATTCGAGGACTTTGCTACTTCAACACCAGAAATTCAGGTTATCTTAAAATATGATTGAAAGCAAACAGTGACCAGGTCAAATAGTCTTTTTCCATGGATTTCATGGATAATTATTGATAACAAAGGCAGCTCCTTGAAAATATTCTATGTTTTCCAAACAAGTGCTGTTGTGGAGAGGTGATCATTTAGATTTGCAATCTCTAAGAAAAGTAGTATATTGACTCATCCGCATTGACTAACAGAGTTCCGTTTTACGTCTGTAATTGGCATTGAGCAATCTGCAGACTCTACTGACTCTGTAATAGGGTGGAGCTGGAGTAAACAGTTCTGTTAGGAACAGCATCCACTCACAGAGCATTTGGGGCAGAGTCCTGGCACGGATGTGCTGTGTGACTGGTGTTACCCTTAACTCATGTGTTATGGAGAGGAGATTAACATCATTAGATCCAAAAGAGCCTCTTCATTATAAGATTATGGAATGTTTTCCACAAAAAGTCACAAAAATTTCAGGGCATTTGTGCATGATGACAAACTTATGAATGTGTCAGGGTTTTAAATTCTGTTAGAGAATTGCACTTCAATTTTCTTCATTCTTTTAACCTGGAAAACCCAAACAGCCTTCTACTCCCCAACTTCCTAACTTGTGATTGTAGTTATTCCTTCCTACCTGTATATACATTTTGTTTCTATCTGAAAGAGAAATAAACTCTGTTTAGTGAGCTTTCATTCTTGTTTGGGAACTTACATGCCTATATGTGTGTGTGCATATGTGTAAAGAAACCAGTGTTAACAGCCATATAGAGCTGGATTTACAGTTTACATCCAGCAAAGGTATTTTGCTTTGAGGCTGACCATGAAAGGCTCTTGGCTTCCCTTGGGAATTGCACTGGATAAGGTCTCAGCATTGCTGGAGTGCAATCTGAAGGGTGGTTCTGCTCTCCCTTAGGCACTGGCAGATTGAGGACTTAGTATCAAATCTAGGAAGAAATGTCAAATCTGTGTTTCAGAAGTAGCTGTTCTTGAGCTCTTTAGTGAACAAGGGGAACGATTGTTGGCCAGAAAGATAGAAGCTTTTCTCTCTAAATAGGTTATTTTTAACTTCCATCATTACTAACAAGCATTGAAAAGTGTAAGTACAACAGAAGTTTCTATACCTTATGATTTGTATTCATTATGGTACCCTAACTTTCAGTGTTGTAGATTCATGCCTGAGATTTATACTAAAACTCAGAAAATCCAGACTTTGATCAAGTCCCTAAATCAGGTAACCAAACTAATTCTAAAACAACTGTGAACTAGATGGTCTTTAATGTCCCTTCCAACTCAAACCATGATATGATTCTGTTGTTACCTTAAAGAATTTATAACCAATAGTACATTCTGACTGCAGTCAGACCTTAGGTTACAGTTTTAAACCAGTCTTGAAAGCATAACCTTACTTTCTTCTTAAATTTGCATTTTCCTAATAAATTGATAACCTTTGTTGTTAAAAATGGAACTGCAATTTTTTTTTTTTTTTGAGAATTATGGTTCCTTTAGGCTCACCTTTGTGAGCCAATTAGAACGAGTCTTTTAGCACAGAAAAGAGGGTTTTTTAAAAATAATTAAAGTTTTTGTATAATTTGGGAGTTTACCAAGGGTGTGAATTTTGATTTCTAGACTATTTTGATTGTTTAAGAGCTCTTGTTTGATTGAAGCCTCTTGGTAGAAAGTGATACATTATGTTGCTGTAAACTCCTATATGAGTAATTTTTATAATCCCTAATTAAATGAAATTATGTTGAGCTGGTTCACCAGTTAATAATTTTGAAGGCTGTGGAGTTTTTGTTTTGTTCTGTTTTTTCCACATAGCCCTAACGAATAGAGGGTTGACAGGATACTGATGTAGTTGAAATGAATAAAAATACACAATGTTAGGAGTATAGGTGTCAGCTAAAATGCAAGTATTTCCACATGAGCTTGGTGTCAGCCCTCTGGAAGTTCTGCTGTCCTTCAGTCATTGCAGAGATAATGTGTCAACATTCCTTGGGTAAACCTGTAGAGGTGGTAACTTCTGCAGTGTTCCAGTTTCTCTTGGTGGTGTTGCACAGTAATTGAATTAGAGGAAAGTTGGGAGCTCTTATTTTAGTATTTCAAAACATTTTGATTGTTGCCTTTTCCAGTCCAGCTCTTCTTAGTAGCTTAGATAAGGGAACTGTCCCTCAGAGATGCTTCAGTTTTCCCACCATTTTGAGTTAATATTGTTAATAGTTGAGTTAATATTAGTTGCTTCTTGTTCCAGACCTCATTTTTCACTTGCTGTCTGCAGCCGAGCAGTTCTCAAGCAGTTTTTGGTTTGTGGACCTGTATTTGTGTTTCGGGAGAGGTGCTGACTGCTGTATAGAAAGTATCAACAGTGCTTTAGTTAGTTTGTGAACCCTCTGGGCTCTTCTATCTTGGAGAGTCATATCTGCAACAGCTCTTGGTGGCTGCTTCCAAGTGAAATAGGTTGGAATGTCTTCCTTTTGGACAGGTATCTTTCTGCTGTGGCCTTGCCTCCAGCCTCCTTTTCTTTGAAAATGCAAAAATACTTGTTGACACTTTTGGTCAATTTGTGTTGGACTAGCAAGCAGGAACTGTAAGGTATTTTCTTCTGAGTTTTGGCTGGAGTAAATTAAAATGTTAAACTTGTTATGAAGGCTTTCAACTTTCCTGTCCCAAGGTTGTTATTTTCTTGTATTTGTTACTCTAATGGAAGCAGAAGAAGTTTGATTGGCATGATGGGGTCTACCTGGAAAGATAACTTGATTGTCCCCAAAAGTAGTATGTATACCACAGACATCTGACACATTGTCTATATTCTGTTTTCATTTAATGTACAGTAACTTTGAGTAGCTGGAGCTCTCAGGTGGTGCCAGGAGGGAGAAGGACTCTGATGTGGGTTTTTCAGGAATATCCGGCTTTTTAGTGTGTGTGTTGAAGGATCCTGCTGTATCATAGATCTTTGCTCTGGTGTCTTGTGAGTCATCAGAAGGACTCTTAATTAGGTTGGCATGACAAAAGCTTGAGCATGTTTGGGGCACAGTCCAGATCATTCCCCCTTTTTGATTCTGTGCTTCAGAACATTTCATAGGCATGAAGTTCTCAGCTAAGCTGAAACTCCCCTCTGCCTCAAAACATACAAAAGGGAAATACAATGGCATGGTGTTAAATGTTATGACACTTGCCTCCTCTTTCCTGAAGGTTTGTGCCACGGAGAGCTCTCCTAACCCTGGGATGCATCATGGCTGCCCTTAAATATACCCTGTGCTCTGTGATCTGCCTTACCCCAGAGGAACCTGGCTTGGCAGTCGAGGTGTGCTGTGGTTTATGTATCAGAAATTGAATCCATTAGTGACTTGGAAGATTTAGACCAAACATGTAAACTGGCAGGAGAAAAAGAGGTGATTTAAGAGAACTGTATAAAGGACACTTTAGGTATATTGTGATCTTGAAATTATTTATGTGAAATTTCTGTATTGCCATGGCTGGTTCTTTTCTTGGGAGAATGGAGTGAATTATCCTTTAAGGTTTGGTTTTGTTTGCTTGTTTATTATTATGGCACAAAATGTAATCAATTCACTAATGTTTTCTCATTTAGTTGAAAAGGGAGATAATATTATCACAGAATCATTGAATGGTTTGGGTTGGAAGGGACCTTAAAGACCATTCAGTTCCAGTCCCCTGCCATGGACAGGGACACCTTCCACTAAACCAGGTTGCTCAAAGCCCCATCCAGCCTGGCCTTGAACACTTCCAGGGATGGGGCAGCCACAACTTCTCTGGGCAGCCTGTTCTAGTGACTCACCACCCTCACAAGGAAGAATTAATTCCTAATATCGGATCTAACCCTGCCTGCTTTCAGTGTGAAGCCATTCCCCTATGTCCCGTCACTACATGCCCTTGTCAAAAACCCCTCTCCATCTCTCTTGTAGCCCCTTAAGGCACTGGAAGGTGCTTTAAGGTCTCCCCAGAGCCTTCTTTTCCCCAGAATGAGCAACCTCAACTCCCAGCTTGTCTCCATGGCAGAGGTGCTCCAGCCCTCTGATCATTTTGTGGCCTCCTCTGAAGTCTCTCCAGCAGATCCACTTCCTCCTTATGCTGGGGGCCCCAGAGCTGGAGGCAGCACTGCCGGTGGGTCTCCTGAGAGCAGAGCAGAGGGGCTGAATCCCCTCCCTCTCCTGCTGCCCACATGGCTTTTGTTGCAGCCCAGGACACAGTTGGCTTTCTGGGCTACAGCGCACATCCCATCAATCAAGATCCCCAGGTCCTTTCCTGCAGGGATGCTCTCAGTCCATTCTCTGCCCAGACTCTCTCTGTGCTCAGGATTGCCCCATCCCACATGCAGGACCTTGCAGTTGGCCTTGTTGAACCTCATGAGGTTCACATGGGCCTGCCTCTCAGGCTTTTCCAGACCCCTCTGGATGGCATCCCTTCCCTCCAGCATGTCGGCCAAGACCCCACAGCTTGATGTCATCAGCAAGCTTGGTGAGGGTGGGACCAATCCCACTGAGAAACGCGTTGAACAATGCTGGTCCAACAGTGACCCCTTAAGAGTGCCACTCATTGTGGTGGATAATAAATTATCCAAGTATTTTCTGTTTCCTGAACCCCTGACAGTTTTATTCAGGCTGGTTTCAGCTGCTTTCCCCGAGTTTATTTCTTACAACCACACTGGTGTCTTGGTAGCCATGAGATGTGCATCTCAATCTCACAAGTGCATGCTGGCCTGTAATGTGCTGATTTTTATTTGCCTTTCTCTTTCAAGTGATGCCCATGAAACTAATTCTTGATTTTCAGTAATTGGGAGGAAAGAGAAGTTTTTCCTGGCTAGCCTGTGATTTTGCTGATCTTTGTGGTGTTTTCCCACCTGCCACATTGTCCTTGGTACACCACACTCAAGAGGGAGCAGGAATTTTGGTCTGAGGATAAGCTGTCTGAAAGTTGCATACTAAAAGATACCTCCACACAGCTAGCTTGGGAAAATTGGATGCTTGATTGATGGTGGTGCTGATTTGGGTTGGCAGTGTGAAGGAGAGAGTGCTCTTTATAAAGGTACTTAACCAGTAAAGCCCTAGCACAGTTCCACTTATCATGGTCAGAGGGTGTGTTTTTTATTAATCTAAGCTGTATCTGCACTGGTGGGATTTGTCAACAGAGCTGTGTCAGTGAACCCTTTGTATTGTCATCAAAAGTGTGTTTTAAATGCCCGGGACTATGGATTAGCTCAGATATTGCTGTACTTCAGCTCCCAGTACTAGGTAAGAGAGAATTTAGGGGAAAAACCCCCTGAACAATTCCTTTCCTTTACCGAATAAAGACATAATGAACTAGAGGGAGAAGATTCACAGTAATGGTGGGGTAATGATTCTGAGTTCATTGATTGCCCTCTCCTGCTTTCTCTGTGACTCAGTACGTAAGTCCCATAGGTTTTTTGTCAGGAACTCCCTTTTGCAGAGGAGATATGTAATCATTGAATCATGGGCCAAGTTCCCTCGGTTTCATGGAGCAAGAATCAGCTTGGAATCGTGACAGTTGATCTCAGAATAATTTACATTTTAATCTTTGTGTCATATTAATGAGATCTCTCAGTAGATGGAATAATGTCAGAATGGAGAAGTCTTCTGTGGTCTCAGAGTCATCTCTCAGGAGTGTGACCAATTTTTTGCAGTGCAGCTTGCTGTCCCTGCTGGTTTTGGGTTTCAGCCCTAGTTCTGTCAAGCTAATGCACAAAAGTGAACCCAGAGACATTAAGCTATGCTTGACTGCATGTCATCTCAGCTACTTTGTAAAGCTTTTGGGACTGAGGTGAGTTGTACAGTAGTCTAACACAAAGTTCCTTTAATTGTGAACTCCCAAACTGATTATTTTGCAAGGGAAGCCTTCAGAGGTAGGTCTGTCAAAACAGAGACATGTAGTTTGTTCTGTGCTGCCTGTGGCAGGGATCAGTAGTACTCAGTAGGGAAGAGGGATATTCTTTGATGTGTCTTCCCAGTTCTTAAGTCAGTGTTTTTTGGAGGTTCCTGAGCTATGTGGAGATCACTGTTTTATAGCCCATTATCTTAATGCTTTAATGTTGTCCTTCCTTAAATGGTCTTATTCTTTTGTATGTTATCTTTATTAAAGATCTGTTGATCTTCAGGTAACGTAGATGAAGAGTTATGTTGTGTTGAACTTTGATAAACTTATGTTGAGCATTAGAAGTTTCTAGCAGGCCATAGAATATGGTCTCCAAAGAAAGTAAAGGAACCATGGGAAAAATATTGTTTTTCTTAAAACTCAGTTTTAAAAGTAATATTGTGACATGGTTCTTACAGAAACTATATTTGGGTAAATACTTTATCCATTTCCTTTTTTTTTCCCCTAGCTTTATTGCTTGTGCTACTGGAGAATGGTTTTAGTGAGCGCAGTTTCTTGTTTGAGAGAATATTCTCTAAAGAAAATTGCACCTTAGGGGATTGGTCTGGAACAATCCCAGGACCATTCTCACAGTTTAATTGTTCTCAGCTTCTCTTCAAAACAAGACGCCCCAAAAGCGCACGTGCACTTCCCTTTCTGTCTTGTGCTGGTCCTTGGGATTCTCATCCTCCTTGCTGATGTCACTGACTCGTGACTGAAGTGATCTGTTTTCCCTCTGATCATGACCCTGGCTGTCTGGTTAAGGCCAAATGCTGATGTTGTAGTGCTGGTGGGGTTTTCTGTCCTTCGCCTCTGCGGTTTCTGATGCTCCTGCAGACATGTTTAGTTGTTGGAATGTGTGAACTCCAGACCACCATGTGAAATAGGTCAGAGATTAAACTGCTGTGTCCTTCTGCCTCCCCTCTTGCCACTTCTTCACTCTCAAAATTCACCCTTAGATGTATATCAGAAACCTGATACAAAAAGAACCTCTGAAAAAGAATGTAAATAATATATACCAGGGAATAGAAATAGTTACAAAGGAGACTCTTGCTTTGAATTTTTGCTTCCAAGAGTGCATGGAATGGCACGTACATAATTGCAGTGTTTTTTGTCATGTATCAAATATTCTGGGGTTTGTGATGATGCAGTACAGGCATCTGAGCCAACAGGGTTTGACTGTAATACCAGGTTATGAGAAAATATTTCAGCTTCTACCTGGCTAGAAGTGGACATATTGTCTGACAACTTTTCTTGAAGCTTTAAGTAAGTTCCTTTTTTTTTTTTTTTTTTTTTTTTTTTTTGGCGCAGTGTGTTAAAGATAGTAGTTACTTTTTGGGGTGAAATTTAGGATTATTATGATTTTTAAATATATTTACCAAGGAATGGGTGAGGCATTTACATGCTTGTGTGTATACCATACTGCAGTATAGCAGTAAGGTTTGTGGGGAAATGAATGGGTGGGGTAACTCTAAACAGTACACCAGGGAAAGAAGCTGAGTCATAAGATTTCCTTGGACATGGAGACAGAGCTGGAATTTCAGATACTAAGCATTAGTATTAACAAGCTTTTCTGCTTTTGCTGGATCTCTGAAGCCCCTTAAAAGCAGCAACATTATTTGAAACCAGTTTCTAGTTAATTTTTCTATGTGTTGAACCGCAATGAATGCAATAATGTGCAAGTCACAAAGTATGAGGCAGTTTTAGGAGGCTGCAGTGAGCTGGTAGAGCCTCATGGTAGGAGCTGCCCTTCTCTTTGTCCAGCATCATGCAGGTGTCTGCTGGAGAAGGAGGCTCTTGAAGAGGCAGAAGGATCAGTAAATTATTTGAATGGCAAGAGAGAGGCCTGCTTAATGAAAGGAATCAGCTGGCATTTGGTGCTAAAGAAACAAGCAGTGCTGTGAACTGCCAGGGACTTAATTGCTTTGAAATTTTCTGAAAGTAAGAAGCTAAGTCACATTATGAATTCCATTTTTTGTAGAAATTTATTTTCCAATTTTCTTTTTTTTCTCCTGAATCCATTGAATTAACTTTTTTGTTCACTTTATTGCTCATCTGTGTTACAGGAGGGAATTTTTTTCCTTCCTGATTTTCATTTTTCCCTGAACTGAGTTGCCATTCTCAGAGGGGGGATTTTTTTTTTCCCATTTTAATCTTTAAGTGGGTCACACCACAAATAATTCTGTGATGCAGAGTCATGAAACTGCTTTTGAATAATTTTAAAGCTTTTGTGTGTTGTAGACTTGAACAAGTTAATAGTGAATTTTAAGAAAGCTGCTGGTATTCAGTGGTGGGTGGGACATGCCAGGTATGAGATGAACATACCTTTCTTGCAGGAAAACTCTTATGTATGAATTATATTACTCACAAAATATCATGGCAGATCCAAACAGATCATTGATTGCTTTACGTATTTAGTATGTCAATAGTTCTTACATGACAGGTAGTTGATATAGTTAGTCCTCCTATCCATGTTTTGAAATTACGTTGAAAGAAATGCTGGAAAGGTGTGTGGAAGTATTTATAGGATAGCAAAAATGCCTTAGAGCTGGACTGTGCTCCTAAATGCTGCCAGCTGGTAGTGGCAGTAATTACCAGTTACAGCCATAGCTATTCTGTTAATGGCATGCTTGTGCGAGTAAAGCCATGGTTATACTGAATAGTTGGTGCTGGAGCCCTGAAATACACTGAGGTGTGGCTTTTGCTCTTTATGAATCTCATTTCCTCTGTGATAGGAAAGTTTTGCAGGTGAGGTATTAATAAACTGTGCTATTTAGACATATTTTAGATGAGAGGCTGTCATGCTTCAATTTTTTTTAGCATATCAAAAAGAAAATGAAAGAATTGTTTTGGTACAGTGCTGAAGCTCTTGAAAGTTGTTTAATCTAGTGGGAAACCACATACCCAGAATGAGAATACTGAAAGATGTAGTAGAAAACAGCACATGAAAAATGTGGAAGAATGTTTTAATGAGGAACGTGAGTACTCAATTTAAATAATAGACTGAAGGAAATGATGGATGCTGCCTTGGGTCAGCTCTACTTGTGCAATTAGAAGTGGTGAGGCCTTCCAGGAGGACATGCTGCAGCCAGGAATTCGCAGGGATGAGCTGGCAGTGATATTCCAGGTGCCTCACAGTGGCACCTGGCTGCTGTCCTGCCATGCACCAGGGCAGGGCTGCTCTGCTCACAAATGGTGCTTACAGAAACTACAGTCAGGAACTTACATCTGGCTGAATACTGATACAGTGTCTGCTTCTGCCTTTGAAGTACTCAAATATTTTTTTTCCCAAGGAGCATGGTAGCTTGCATAAAAATTGGTTCTTGGATCAAAGGATTGGCTGTCAGTCTTCCTTCTGGATGCTGGGCATGCCTGACTGTGAGACAGTGCCTTTAAAAATGCATAATTTCTTGATCTATTTCTGGTTTTATCATTCCAACCAGACTTCACAGCGGTGAATTCTGACTGAACTAACAGCCACTTGTAACAATAAGACGTGATGAAAACTGATTTATGTTATTGTTTTCAATACTGGCTTAATGATCCCTGTTAATCCGAGAGGCCTACAGCAAAAGAGCAGCTTCTGGGTGAAATCAGTTCTATCAAGACAAACACGAGCCTGCTGTGTTATATTTTTTAATAGCAACATGCCTCTTTTTAGCAAGATGCAGCATGTTTTGTCAGTAATAGACTGATAAATTATCAATTAAAAATCCACATACAGAGTAGACCCAACTGTTTGTTGTGAATCTAGATATTTTGCCGCTGTAGACTCATTAGTTTATTTAACTGTATTTGTTTAAGCCATTCTCCTATGTGTTTTTAACACTGCTGAGTGTAACCAACATGATATGATTTCAGGATAGAGGTTGGCAGCCTCCCTCTACCTGGAGGAGGAGGTGATGTGCCCTTCCCTCCCTCTCCTCCTCCCTTGGGCTGGCTCTGGCTCACAGTTGGGAGTGCCATGTGCTGGTTTGCCTTAATTACCTTTCCAATTTTTTTAAAAATTAATTTTCCCTCATTTTTGTTGGCTTTGTCTTCTGCCATTTTGGAGAGTTCAGCCTCACACGGGGCTCTCAGAAAAATATCAGACCACTCAAAATAATGACGGAGAGTGACCTTCCCCCTTCAGCCCTGCTGGTGATTCAGCTCCAGCCTTACCATGAGGTGCTCCTATGGCGAGATCATGAGATGAGGGAGCTGATTCACAGCTACTTGCTGGTCAAAGGGATGTATTCTCTACTTTCCTTGTACGTTAGTGTTCTGGTCGCTCAGTGAGTGGCTCAGCTCATGGATGGCTCAGCTGGGCCGAGCAGAAAAGTGGGGAGGAGGAGATGGTGCTGGGAGCAGAGGAGGAATGGGGCATCCCCCATCAGTGGTGAGCAGCCCTTGGGTTGGCTCGTTTGTCTTGGGGAAAACCTTACTGTTAATTATTTGGCCTTACTAAAAAATTATGATGGTTTTGTTTGATCTTCAGCTTATCTCCTTGTGTGCACATTAACTGGATGTTACCACGTGAATTTCTCTAGGCTTGGATTTTGTTTAACATCCGCAGTTGTAGCCAGGAAATAGCTGAAGGGTTTTTTCCTCTTTTCCTCCTTAGGAGCTTGCTAAAAGCAGTCACCTTAAACTCTTGGCGTGTAAACAAGGCAGCAGAAGGACTTAATACACTGCAATTAAACTGTGAGGCCTAGGATAGAATAAGGAATTGAGTTTATTGCACTTGTTTGTTTCACAAAATTGGGTTTTGTACATTATTTAAGTAGCATTTTGCATGGGGAAAAGGTGGCTGTTTGCTCTCCTGAGCTGGAATAGTGTGTGGATACTTAAGTGGTGCTTTATTTATGCAGAGAAAAAAAGTTGAACACTTTTTAATGTTGTGGTAAATTCGTGGTATGTCTTCAGT
This sequence comes from Platyrinchus mystaceus, assembly GCA_035041135.1. NCBI lineage: Eukaryota > Metazoa > Chordata > Aves > Passeriformes > Tyrannidae > Platyrinchus > Platyrinchus mystaceus. The sequence continues at coordinate 24,539,600 of JAWWLV010000011.1, read as the reverse complement.
AGAAAGGTTAAGTTTGCTTTTGTGCTTTTGCTGGTGCTGCTTGTCTTTCTTTGCCTTCAATGTAGCTTTAAAAGCCTGCCTTGGTGAGACTTCAGTGCTGGTAATTCATTTGTCTGTGGAGTAACTGCACATTTCACTGCAGTCAGGAGTGTCACTGTACTATTTCTTGTACCAGTATTCTGAAAATAGTAATGCAGGGAGCTTGCAATAACAAAAACATACTACCTACAACAGAAAAACCCTGCTGCTGTTAAGCAATCAGTTTTTAAACTGTACATTTCTGGTATAGAGGTGGCGCGTCTTCTGAACCTTTGAATAAGAAAAAGTGAAGTTACACGAGAGACCATACTCCAGGCTGGTGTGTCTATTCTTTGGAGAATTAAATTAATTAAAGGAAAGGAATTTGTTTATCTTGCTTCTGTATTTGTTCTTGTGGCATTTTTTTTTTTCTGCAAGAGGGTTCCTCGCAGAGAAATGCTTTTAAGCATTCTGCCTAGTTAAAGAAACAATCTTATACAAAACAATCTTATAGATGGAATGTAGTAGATTTAAATTGGACATTAATTGATTGTGTGGTCAATGCAGTGAATAAAACAATACAAAGCCTTATACATAAAGCAAACTGCAGGGATGCAGGCTGCATTGACAGACCTGGAAATTATATACTATCTGAAACAGAGGGGTTACTATCTCTGCTTATCACAAAAGCCCAAATGTCCCAGTGTGCCTGAGTGTGTCAGTGGAAGTCAAATCTCTGGGTGTTTGGCTGAATGCCATGTTGTTGTTTAACGGTCCCTTCGGATTGATAACGTCATTCAAGATTCCTAAACGTGGCTGTGACCCCGGCGCTCTGAGAACCTCACATTTTGGTGAAATAAAATGCCTGCCTGAGAAAGCTGGAGGTTTGTATGATATTGTTCATGGTCTCTTTTAACAAATGGATAAAAGTGAGGTTTCTGGGAAGGGAAGATAAAGCCAAGCAGCCCAGCAGAGCACAAAGCTGCCCACATACTTGTTGCAGTTTAACTTCTTGAGAGTCCTGTGATCCCTTTCTTTAGCCACACTCAGTGTTTTTATCCGGGATTTGCAAGGCAGGTGCTGGTATTGTGAATCAGTTATCATTTGACATGATGTAAGGCCTGTTCTTATTTACAGAAAATGTCACTTGATGTTGTTCCCATTTTTTCTCATGTTGCAGATGTGGGTGGTGGCAGCTCTTTCCAATCTCACACAGATGTTGTCATTGTCTATTGTGCACACACAGGGTGCTGCTGGGGGTAGTTTTGCTGGGCTGAAAAAGGAACAGCCTGTCTGTGTTCTCCTGCATGAAGTACAGCTTTGAGAGACAAAGGGCTGCTCCTGCTTTTTTTTTTTTTTTTTAATTGGCAGGATGTGGCACAGGTTCTTCAGTAACAGAATTTTGCTTCAGGGTTAGTGGGCTCTTCAGTCTTGAGGCTCCAGATGATGTTCCTGGCAGTGCCACTGCGTTCCTTTCAGTAATAAAATTGAAATGGCATAAGCAGTATATTTATTCCATTTTATATAATAAATGAAATACCTTGAAGCAAAATGTCACCTTCAGTAGTCAAGGGTGTGGATTTCCTTCTTAATGGTGCTGACAGTCTTTCCTGATTTTTCCAAATTGCTTATGAGAAATTCATCCAGGAACTTGCCTGAATCAGGGAAAAATATTTAGTATAACTAGTTGCTAGTGAACTGTTATTAATTGATTATTTTTCGTTAGATGTGCTAGTACATACAATGAAATTGTGTACGACTCGTGTTTGCATGTATGTGCATCTGATTTATGCAGAACCTGTAAGGTTTCATGAATAAGGCAAAGCTGTAGACTATTTTTAACTTAAGAAATTGAGCACTGTGTGGAGGCAAAGCAAGTTTTGCAAACCTGGATACTGGGCACACCATGAGGACAGTTGTTTGTCATTATTCTGTATTTCCATAGGTTGTATGTGTTGTCCATGTAGTCTTTTAGTTTAGGAGTAGCATAGTTCTGCTTCAGAAAATGAGTGTTCAGAGCCATTTTATTGTTTTGATTTATTTTCTTTGTATATAGCTGTAATACCAGATTTTGTGATTCCATATAATGTTTTTGTTCTCTCATCTGTTTTGATTCCTAGTGGTTTTGATTCTGTTTTAACACATAATGCAAAGAATTAAGAATAGCAATTTTTTGAGCCAGTCCTGCTCTGTTACGTGGGCATAGCCATCTTCCAGGATGAATATGCAGAGTAGTTGTTAATCACTATTACTATCAGTGATGATGTGCAAGCGTGAAAGAATTCAGATTTGTTTTCAGGGCTCATCTTCATTTTGCAGGAGTAGCAGTCAGAGGGAGAGATAAAGGGGACATTTAAAATGTTGCTGTGATGATCAAGGTATGTCTCCATGTTGTAGGGAAATTGTGCTTATTTTCACACCTGTCTCTTTCTAGGGGAAAAAACCAAAATCCCATGTGAAATTTTCTTTAAACATTGTTTGAAATGCCATTAAATTTTTTGTTAAATAACAATAAGTAGTGGTGCTTTTCTTAGGCGTAGGTTTTGGTTCCACTAGATGTGATGAAGTTTGAGGCATAAAATGCTCTTGTCTAAGGAATAACCTGGGGGCACTCTGTCTCTTGGGGTACCAGTCCTGTGCTTGTAATTTCAGTGTTACAGCCCCTTTTTTGTGCAAATTGTGAATGAGACGTACTATAATGACACAAATATTATACTGCACAATAAATGCAACTGAAGGTCCTCGTGATCTGTTAAAGAATGGAAATGGCTGGTGGAAAGTCTTGTTTCAACTTTCCTGCTGATACTTTTATCTGAAAGTAATAAATTAAAAAAAAAACTACCTACCTTATGCTTTGTATCAGCTGTGTGAAGTCAGTTGCAGGCATGGAACAGTGAAGGATGATCTCTGTAGCTGGTTACCTGAAATCCCTGTTTGTGGAAATTTACTCTGCTAAAGATCCGAGTGCTTCTGTTCTTCCCCTTTAAATCCTTGCCCTTGGGCCAGCCCAACTTGTTTGTTTTAAAAATCAAAGTAACTAAAAAATAGTATTAGATTGGTATTTTAATCCTTTATCAAAATGCTGTTGACTAAGATAAGGAGTAACATTTTGGAGTTCATGGTGGATGAGCTGGTATTTTAATCAAGGAGCAAAGTCCTGGTACACGTACTGGTTATAGCTGACTTGTTACCAGGTACGTGGACATTGTAGGGGAGATAGAAATTAAACTTTCAGGGTAGTGTCCCTTCTTTGGAATGGCAGTGCGGTCTCTGCTCTGCCAGCTCCAGCTGTCTTTTGTGTTTAGCACTGTCAGTATTTTTAATATAGTTTCCTGTTCTTTTCTGTGTAGATGAGAGTTGTAGAAATACGCTTTATGGAGTTCATTTGTAAGAAGGTTTTATTATTGTTTAGATGTGGGTGGATGTGTTTAGTAACAAAAGATTTAGTACACTCATTTATTCTAGTAATACTCTTTTGTTTGGTACACAGAAGTGAGTATATGTATATGTGTGTGTGTGTGTAAAAGCAAATATATGAAAATAGACAAAAGAATAAATGTATTTGGATTCAAGAGCCAAATATTTTCAGGGAAGGAAAGTTTCTCCTGTAAGACATGCTTTATTTTCTTGAGAAAGATACATATCAGATGCTGGTTTTACAAGTGCTTTATTTACATTCCTGTCACATTTGTCACCCTGTTATTGGTGACAAATTGTATTTCCCATAAAAATGAGGGTGAGAGTGTATTTCAGTATGAAATTACAGTAGTATTGATATGAAAATGCCAGGACATGCCAAGTGTCTTGACGTAAGAATAAGCTGCTCTCTATAGCCTTGTCTGCATCGTGCTTGTAGGTCCAGCACTAAGGTGCAGGCTTTGGGGTCTGCTTTTTGTTTGTTATGGGATGAATCTGGATAAAAGCATGTACCTGCAGAGCCACTGAGACATGATGACCTGTGTGTCAAAGACCTCATGTTAGGAATGCATTTTGCTAGACAGCATTAATTGGAATGATTTATCCTTGTTAGTCTTGCCCAAATGTGGCATCTGTACAGTGTGTGGCTTTGGATATAATTAATGTGATCTTTAATTTGTTCCTGAAGCATGAGATGATGATCTTAATGTGAGTTCTTAAATTCTGTATCTTGTGTTTTAAAAGGATTAGGAATACAAGAATTGAAGTTTGTCGTGGCAAGCTCTAGTTCACCTGTTCATTTCTGACATACCTTTTTTCTCCTCCTTTTCCAGGTGAAGCAGGAGCTGTAGAAGGAAGACCTTGTGGTTTGCAATCATGCCATTCCCCTTTGGCAAGTCCCACAAGTCTCCTGCAGACATAGTGAAGAACCTGAAGGAAAGTATGGCAGTTCTAGAAAAACAGGATATCTCTGACAAAAAGGCAGAAAAGGTACAGTTGTGACTTTCCAGTTGGTAAACGGTATTTGAAAGGGGTGGGGAGGGGGGTGGAATTTACAGCTGTGGAAACCAAATCAATTAGGAATTATTTTGGGGTTTTATATTCTGATAAAGGGTAAGTTATGTACCTTTGAACAGGTGTGTTTCATGTTGGTTGGTGTTGCATTTTTATGCCTCAGGCAGCTGATAACGATACTTAAAATAATTTGGTTTGGAACTGTAGGACATAGCATTCTTTAGGAAGCAGCTCACAGCTGTAGGGTGTTCTGGTGCTTATGACCACCAGAGAGCCTTTACTGCTGCACAGTAGTTCTGTCTCTGCTTGTCCATGCAAATGTTCACAGAGCAGTGTCTCCTACTGGAACCAAAGAACTTTGTGTCTCGATGGATATCAGCAGAGAATATACTTTGACTTTCCTGCCTTTTCTTCAGCCCACAGGAAGATGTAGTGAAGAGTTCCTGTGCTAGTGCAGCTTCCTTTAGATGGATGTGTTGCTACTTCAGGATCTCTCCCTGTCGACAGTCACTTCCTTCTCAACTGGTAGTCTTGATAACTTGACTGAAAATGATCTTAAAGTTCAGCCTGTGTGCAGCTGCATGCCCCCTAGTGACTTGTGTGACAGAGGTATTCACTGTTTAGATGAAGTTTTTCCTGATAAACTCAGCACAAGGTCATAGGTTTGAATGCTTAAAAAACCCCAACAGACCAAAAAAAACAAACAAAACATCTCCCTCTCCAATATACCAGCTTTTGAAGCAGGCTGATACCCTCCTTGGATCCTCTCCCAGCATTATTTAACTATTCTGTGCCATTACTGTTATCCACAGTCCTGTGTAGGAGTTAGTCACGATCTTTTCATGTTCACTAGTACTTTAAGCAGAATGTGGCCACTTCCTCTATATTCAGTTTCACCTAGATTTGACACTACTACTTTTAAGTGCAGGAGAATCTGGGTCTTAATTAAATTGCCATCTTTGTCCCACTATTCTTTAAAAATCAGCATCTTGTACCCCACTGCCAGCATATGTTGTGTTCCAGGTGTCTTGCAGTGTACCACAGTATTTTTCCTTGATGCTTTTTCTATCTTGCTGGAGAGAAAAATGTTATGGTGTGTTATGCAGACCTGTGCGAAGGCTTTTCTTCTTTTACTAAAAGAGACATCTGTCAGGAGAGGAGGGGAAGGTGCGTTCTGAAAAGTCTGTGATGAGACATGGCACTGCCTCCTTCATCTTGGCCTCATTATTAATTCCTGGAGATGGGGCTTGATCTTAAAATCTGTGCTTTTTTGTGGCATCTCTTGGTGGGTAGACCTCTAATGGGAAGCAGACCAGCTTCATCCTACTGTGGATGGCTGTGCACTGCAGCACATGCCTGTGGTCTTGGTGCTGTAGCTGAAGGTTATTATGTACCATTTCCTCTTGCTGGCCTTCAGACCTCCATCCTTCTGGAAGACCTAATTTATGTGAGGCTGCTGCTTGGGCAAGAAACAATACACTGAGCCTATAGAGTGGTTTCTTGTGTCGTGCAGAGAGCAACACATGCTGCTTGAAGCAGTACAGAAGGTAGCCATGCTCATCAGGTTAACTGAGGGGAGGGTTAAATCCTGCCATTCTGGGGACTGAGCCTGGGTATGGTAGTGCTGTTTCCTGTCATCTTCATTATTCACAAAGGAGAGCAGCTGATGGATCCAAACATACACAACACCAATGTCAACACCTCCATATAGAGATTCTTCAGGAAATAGTTGTTCCTTGGCAAGCGAAGACTTCAGGAAGGTGCCTCTGGCTGTGATTGTTTATCTCGGATGGTAGTATCTGGTTTGGTAGAGAAAGGTCTTTAATATCTTACAGACCAGTCATCAAATCTTTGAGGGCACAGCTCTGATTAGACACCATGAATTTGTGCCTTCTTCCTGTCCAGTCTGTTGAAATGACTGGAGTGACTTTGGAGTTAAAAGACGGCAGGGGTCTGAGCAGCAGCCATTTTTAGAGAAGAACAAAGATTTCTTTGTGCCTGTATCTCAGTATTTAGGCATCTTTTTATCTTTCATTATCCCTTTTATTATGATGATCCTTTCTGTAACGTAACTTTTCAGCCTCTTTTGGAGAAGAATTCTGTGCTGATGAAAGAGCGAGTTCTGTAGCTAGTACTGGAACAGAAACAGAAAAACTCACTGCACATTAAGCACAAAAATTACTGCCTTTTACTAAAAGGGAAGAAGGATGCCAAAGTTTTTCTTTTTTAATTACTTCATTTTATTAGTGATTAGACTTGCATAAAATATGGTCTCTCTCTCAGTAATTTCTTCTTCATGGTCTCTGTTTGATCCAGGGGTGTGCTTTTGTAGCCTGTCACATATCAACAAAGAAATTTCAGTGCTAAGCAGCCTGTTACATACTCACTGTTGATTACTCTTTGTGGTAAAGACGAGTTTTTAGCAGGGAATACCTACTTTTCCCACACTACTTTGTTTCTTAGAATTAAAATACCTAATTTGCTATGTAGAGGATGCTCTTAGAGAGTTTCATAACACATTTGGCAATACAGATTTGTAAGAAAATTAGGCACATAATTTTCCCTAAAAATAAATGTAATTAACTATGTTTGTACAGAACTGCTCATTTTTTTTCAGTGCTTAGGCTGAAATTTAAAACCTTTAATGTTTTGTGACAGGAGGAAAAAGCGAAGGAGGTAATAAAGATTTTTAAAGCTTGGACAGTCTGTGTTCTGTACGTTCTTTATAATCCACATGGGAGATATTCTTCAAAACAAAAGGTGTAAAACAGTAGGGGTCATGATGCCTCTTGTTCACTTATGAAACATTCTGCTTTGCAACACTGGAAAATTTGTTTTATAACTGAAAATCTGAAATTTAAGTGAATTCTAGTTTACATGGTAATCTACCTTTTTTTGAGCTATGTGAAAACTGGAGAAAAATTAACCATGTAGTTCTCCAGGTCATTTGAAAATGTTCTTGAAGTGTGTGGTACTTTCTTAGGAGCTGCAATCTGAAGTGGCTGCCCAAGCTGGACTGTGGCTCGTTGCTGAGGGGCTGCCCTGTGTACCATAGCTCTGGGGGCTGGCTGGCTGCAGTTCTGTGCTAGATAGAGGGGATAGCTTGCTGTCTGTTAGCATTTTCAAAGGGAAATGAGATGTCAAGTGCTTTATAACTGAAGATGTTTTCATCACATATGCTGTTCGTTCTCCAGGACTTGTGTTCTTTCAGAAAGGGGGGGCTAAAGGGAAGGGAAAGGAAAATTCCTTTCACGTAAGTGGGACCTACCTTTGACCCAGCCCATTAGTTAGTCTTGATTTGCATCTCTTCCCCCTCTTTGGCTGACATCAGCATTTATTTTTACACTACCAGTTAGCTTGGTTTGTGGCACATGGGTACTGTTGTGAAGGTAAACATTTACTCATGTAATAAACTCGTTCTTCCCTATCCTCCAACCCTGGGTTAACCTGCTCAGAGCAGCTCTTGCTATTGCAGACGTGGTTGGCCTCTCTTGTTCCCCTCAGCAGCTCTCTGGGGTGGGCACACACTGTGTGTGGGGCTGTACCCTGTGCTGCTTGCGCTCAGCTACCCAAATGTAACGCTACGCCAGGTTGCCGTAGGTCAGCTTTCATTCACTGCCTTAACGCTGCCATTTACAAAGCAGTCAAACTTTAACTTTGCTGTGCACGTGTGTACAATTAATGCATGGTTGAAAGAAGGCTAAAGGTTAAGTGATCTGCCCGGCCTACGGTGTGGGGCTGTTACTCAAAGTAAAGATGAGGCTTCTTCTGGAAGTAAGGTGAGAAGATGTGCTTCTTTTCTAATTGAACTTAGGTCTTCATGCTAAATAGCTGCTAAAAAATCACACAGTCATTTTTGGCCTTCAAAATGTACTCCTGCACTGATGTAGACAGTCATATATTTACAAAATTGTATGTTTCTATAAACATTTTGAAATCCAGCCACTTTTAAATGGAATGGTTAAAAATTATGTTTGTTACTTATGATAGATACTACTCTAGACTAGTAAAAATATTCACATGGCCATGTGTTCTTTATCTTCTCCTACTGTCCATAAACCCCAAATACTCCAGCTGTACAAGTCTAAATGAAGTATTTGGTATTTGCATTGCTTACTGTTTAAGGAAATGGTAAATTTTAGGGTATTTCACTTATAGTTCCGGACACCATAAACCATGGCAGTTCACAGGTATAAAGACATGGAGCTGTTCTTGTGTAACGGTGATATGTGTGCCTTCATGGTGTCTGCATTTATTTTTAAATATCTTCTTACTTTTGATAAAAACAGGGAAGTAAGTACTTTCCTTATTTTCCTTGCTTTACATTTAACTTGCATGGTTTGACTTCTCCTCAGATGGTGTTGTCTGGCACCATTAAATTTCAAATGCAACTTGCCACAGAATTTTTCTCTAAAATGCTGGTTGCTCCTTCTTAGTGTTGAGAACATACGTATATATAAATTTTAATACCTATAAAATATAAATTTTAATATAGAAAATATATACAGTTAGAGACTATATATATGTGTATATATATATATATATAAAATATCTATTCTGTATATATAAAATATATCCTGCTTAAAGATACTATTGGGGTATATTTTATTTATTTTTTTATTTATGGTTTCTGAGTGTTAATTCCACTTCTGATCGCAGGTTTTTGGATTAGCTTCATTGTGTATTTTGATCTTTCTCTAGAGACTTTTCCTGTTAAAAGAAAGCAGTGCATTAGGAAATGATGTAGATCTCAGTACCTTAGGTAAATCATGCAAGTCATGCTACCCAGCTTTATCTTTCTTGATTTTTTTAATACTAGTTTTTTGCTTGGCTCTTAACATTGCTACTTAATGTAGCTTTATATTTTTCAGTGTAGCTATCCACATTCCATTCTGCATCTGAAAGGGTAAAAATAGGTCTGCACATCTTGTGTTTGGAATGTGTTCGAGAGTTCATGGAATATAGAAGAGAGATTCTAGAAGTTTGTAGGAGTTTATTCTTTTTGATGTTGAGTTTTTGAGTAGAAGAGAAGGAAGTCTAGAGATGTAACATCTTATGAAATTGTAGCATACCAGAAGGCCTTGGTTATTGATATAATAGTTTCAGAAAACCTCACATTTCTGTATTTGCAGAACGTATCCAGAAATGGTAGTTTGGCCTAAGTTGAAGCGATGCCAGCAAGACTCTTCACAGTGGAGGTGGTCAGACATTGGTACAACCTGGAGTGTCCATCCATGGAGCTGTTCAGGGCATGGCTGGCCCTGCCTGGAGCAGGTGGTTGGGCCCTGATGACCTCCTGAGGGACCTTCCAGCTAAGCTGTTCCATGTTTCTTAGGGGCATGGTTTAGTGGTGAACTTGGAAGGGCTCAGTTAATGATTGGACTTGAGCTTAAGGGTCTTTTCCAACCTAAATGATTCTGTGATTCTATGATTGTGTCTCTAGCCATTACTTCCCACTAAAGCTCCAGGTGAAGGATATTCGGATGGTCTTGACAGTTGTGAAGAGGATTTAAGTCCTACTGTCTATTCTTGAAGTTACCAAGTTGTATGTTCACGTTAGGCTAGCAAGCTGCTTTTTTTTTGGTCTTTTTTCCCCTCTTTTTTTTTTTGTTAAAGCCCCTAGTTGGGAAACACTGCAGTGTTTTCTTCCTGATTTATAAGCCTTTCCATCACTAGTATCTTTCTTGGGCTGGTGGTGAGGGACAGCCCTCAAGTGTTTTGGGTTTGGGGAGGCTTGTTCTGTTTCCTGTGGTTTTAGGATGAAAAATTCTCCACTAGCATTGTTCTTAATTACAAGCATTTCTTCAATACCATCATCTTACTTAAAATGGGTAGTTACTTGAACTTCTGCCCTTCTTCTTTCATCTTCCTTCCTACATTAGTGTGCAGGGACAAACTGCAGTAGAGGTTTTATTACTGCTGCTTCCTTTTTTGGTAGCCATGCATTGAAGAGAGCTCTTCATATCTCCATGTTTGACAGATGTTCCTGTTCTTTTCCTAGAAAAGAGGTATTTCTTCTGAATTTTACAGAAATAGAACGCTTGTGTGTTGTAATACTGGTACAATATGGTGAGCTGGCTTTGCCATTTCATGTCTTTGGGAGCTGTCATGAGTCTAAGCAGTCTTACTGAGCACCTGCTTCTTACTGTCTTACTAACAAGTGCACAGAAAATCCTTTGGAATTTTGATTGAGGAGGAGACAACTGGGACTGAGAACTGCAGTTAGCAAGAAGATGGAGGCAGCAGGGAGTGAAAAGTTGTGGAGGAGCTGAAGATGATATGGAGCCTCTTTAAAGGTCATAGAATCCTTATGTGCATACCTAGCAAAGCTGGAATGGCTCTGGCTTGAATAGTGTATGGGTCATGCTGATCTTAAAGCCTCTCCAGATAAAAAGCACAAATGAGAAATCTTGTGACATAACCCTTTGAAAGGCTGGCAATATCCAGAAAGTCATAATTTTTTCACTTCATTAATTTTCCATGAGCTATTAATCATAAATACTTTATATTAAAGTGTATGCATACTTTGTTGGCAGGTTCATCTAATTACTGAAAATCGGTTGCTTACAAGCCATTCAGACTTTTTAGGCACGTGAAGAACTAATACAGTATAATTAAACCACCTATTTAAGATGATCATTTCCAGCATTTTGCCCCCAAGCAAATATATATATATATATAAACATATATATTGAAAGGAGTGGTTATTTTTTTTTGGTCCAAGATAATTGTGCTTTAATATTCAGAAGTGGGTGTTTAGAAGTGTTCTTGTTGATTTATTATTTTTTTGGTTTTACTCATGAGATAATTGTGTTTCCACTGCTAAATGCTGCTCCAGTTCATCATGGCAACTTAGGAATTCCTCACCCTGGCTTTCCTAAGTGAGAGGTCAGATCTGTCTGTCTTCTGTAACATAAACTTGAAATGGGGAAGGATTTTAGACCTTTGTCTCCTGTATCACCATGTGCTTTTGAGGTGACACAAAGGGGGCTGTTTGCTGGCTTGTTTTTTTATACTGAGACAACCTGAAAACTAAAGTAGTCTCTCCCTGAGGTTTTGTTTGCTGGAAAGGAAAAATGTCACCTGTACTACCTGGAATGGGAGCCCAGTATTTGACAACACCTGATGAGGGCAGAATCTGTAGGAGGGATGCACTTGGTCTCTCTGAGTTCACTAGAGACAGACACGAGTCTCCATGTCATGTTTTCCAGTCTGACCTTGTGTAACTCTCTTTTACAGAATGGAAATTCTGTCGGGTTCTTTTCATCCCCTTGCTGTTCTTTAGGGGATTTTTGAATAGGAAGTTGATGGGTGATAAAAAGGAAAAGATTTTTACTTGTAGTAACTTGTCAAATTGTGTGTGTCTTGCATCCTCTTGTTTGTGTTTTGGTTTTTGTTTGGTTTTTTTTAAATGACCACTCTTATAACAGTCTTATTTGCAGAAAGAATATCTATTGTTTTTTTTTAGCAGGTTGTCATTTCCTGATTATTCCCCCCTCCCCCCCCACCAGTGGAAGTTTGCAGATGTTAAGAATAATGGAGCATGCAGTTAAAAAGACAAATGGCATTGTGCTCTAACTGTATTGTTTTCCCATTTTCTTTAGGCCACTGAGGAGGTCTCAAAAAACCTTGTTGCCATGAAAGAAATCTTGTATGGCACAAATGAAAAAGAACCCCAAACAGAAGCTGTGGCACAGCTTGCTCAGGAGCTGTACAACAGCGGTCTTCTTAGTACCCTAGTAGCTGACTTGCAGCTAATTGATTTTGAGGTAAGAAAACAGGTTTGACACTTCTTATATTCTGTATGTTAAAATTAACACATCTGAATTCCTACCACTTAAAGTGGTTAAGATACATTTCAGTCTTCAGCTTTTATTTTCTGGTTATGACAAATCCATTAGAAAGAGAACTCATTGTTCCAAACTGCATATTGCATACAAAATTAAGCAACTATAGAATATTAAATCCATGAATTTAGGCATATAAGCAACACAAATTTGAAGTAGATAAACCTCTAATCCAATGATACAGTTCTGCTAAAATTATGGAATAATTCTTAATTGGTGTGTAACAGAAGGGTTAATCTCTTAACACTAATACCATAATGAACACAAACCGTAATACAACAAGACATATCTATATTATCATCTTGTTAAATCAAATTATTGGAAAAGAGAATTTATAAGTTAAGGCTTTTAGTTTTATTAACAGTCTGGTATTTCTCTTTCTTTTTAGAAACAAGTGATGCAACCTTTTTTCTATTTTCCTCATCTTTTTTTGTATTTATTAAAAAACTCAACAAACCCAAGTTTTTATTGATTAATTCAGAATAGCAATACTTATATTAAAACATATCTCTATACAAACTTCTGTGGCGTTTGTCACTACACCACATAGAACAATTTAGCTTCCCAGTGCCACAGTGAAGAATCACCCTGTTTAGTTATATATAAGAAGCTGCAGTACAATTGGATTTTTCTGTTTTCCCTGAGATCTCATGAGAAGCGTGTGGTTGTCTAGGAAAGGAGCCAAAACCCATGTACCTCACTCCACAGCCTCGAGCATAAAGACCATCCCACTTCAGGTTGCTTAAAAACAGGATTGTTCATAAACAAGTTGCTCACAATGCAAACACAACAGTTTAAAGTCCTATTGTAGTTTGACATTCCAAAAACAATGGCTTTCTTCCCAGTTCTTTCTTCTCTCCCCTCCACCCCACCCATAACTCCCTCTGATATGTGTTTAATTTTAATACAGTGGTATTTTTTCCCTATCCACACAACTGTTTATATCAAGCATAAAACATTCAAGTTGTTAAATAAGCAAGGAGACCTAGGAAAGCTGAGAGAAAATGCTGAAATGTGATGGCCTTTTTATTGCTGAGGAAAGGAAATCATGAAACATCATCTGGATTCTGCTGACCTCTAGATTTGTATCAGCTTGGTGTTTACCCAGCCCAGTTATGAGCAAAGGAAACCTTCATTATCTCGTGGTAATGAGGAATGATAACAATTTGTGCAGGCTTGCTCTCATGAAGGAGAACTGTGCTTTTTATTCTAAGGGGACTTGAAAAGATTGTGAGTTGTTTTCTGCTTGTGGACCTTCTGCTGCTTTATTACACAAGGATATGACGGTTCCCCCTGGAGAGAGAAAAGTCATTCATGCTGCTTTGTAGGCTGGACCTAGTCTGCTTTTTAAGGATGGGATCTGGCAGACTGTCCAGCTGTTGTTACCTGGAATTAATGTCAACACACCTGTGCTCCAAATGTGCTTCAGCTGTCACAGAGTCAATGAGATGTTGGCTTTGATATCCAACATCTCTGTGGTTATGGGTTTGCTGCTTTTGAAAGGGTTTCTCGATATTACTGATGGAAACACATGTTTGGTTTTCTGTTGTTTTTTAAACTTCAAGAGTAGGTCTTGATTTTTTTCCTTCTTTCCACTGCAGCCTGAGGTCATTCAGTGATAAACTAAACTTTTTTTTTTTTTCTGAAGAACTTCACTAATTTCTGAAGAAGGTTTCCTTGTAGAACAGGAACAGAGAGCTAATTAATAGACAGGGACTGTTCACTCTGACTCTTAAACTGTCTCAAATGTATTTGAATCTGAATTGTTATGGTAAAAAAAGCCCAGAAAAGTAATATGTAAAAACTAGAAAAGTAACAAATGTCATGTTTTGATGAACAGTCTGTGACTGTCCAGCCTTTGCTGCATGTATGTAAAGACCTGTTTAAAATTATGCCCTTCTCTTGAAGTCTCTTTTCCACATAAAGCTGTCAACCCAACCATCTACTAACCAGTCTTACAAACTTATCAGTTATCTCCTGGCTGATCTGCACTAGGGTGTGTAGAAGAGATGGTCTCTTGTGGAATTGGGGTCCTTTTTTTTTGTTCTTGTTTTTTTTAAATGAAAAAAGGAAAAGAAGAAGCCAAATCCAAAAATGCCTTCTGCATAAGGGAGGCTGAATCCTTCTGCTGGTAGGACAATGCAGGCACTGTGTCCCTCTCACCTCTCGCAGCCATGACCGTTGGCACAGGGTTTGGTGCCTGTTTGCCCCCATTAGGTCATGAGGTCACTTAGCAATGTGTCCCTGTGACAACAGCTGTCTCTGGACTTGCTGTGCACCACCAGCAGCTCAATTAGATGCATAATAAGGAAATGCTCTTCTTGCTGGGGAATCCAAAGCAAACCGCGAGATCCAGCGCAGAACTGGCAATGTTAGTGAATGATAGTTGATGACTGTATTATGTGGAGTTTGAGTAAAGCGATTTCTAGAAACACTGCTCTACTCATTGCAGAACAAAGAGTTCTGGTGTTGCTTTGGGCTGGCTTTCAATGGAATCGTAATTGAGAAAACAGCGTTTACAAACAATCTCTTATATCCTGAAAACAACACTCTAACACAACTGTCTGTGGTAATTCACAAACATGCCATTTGTAAAACTACAGTCCCCCTACATTTTTATAAACATAAACATTACATTTTTTCTTACGCAATGTGCTTGACATTGATTAGAAAATGGAAATAATTTTAAATAACTGCTGTTGTTTTTGAAATTCCTGCCAGTTAAATATGCCCTGCATTTACTCAAAAGCTTGCTGATGTTACTCAGGAGATTTCTAGTACAGTTAGAGCCTGTCAAGAAACATTATATACATATGGGGTTTGTTTATAACATTCAGGGAACCTTTAGGTGGAGTTGCTCAACGGGCCTTTATTTGCAAGTCCAAGCTTAGCACAAGTTTGCCTGGTCTTTTTCTGGGTTAGATCTGATAACACATAATCCTGAAGGTGTCTTCGCGTCCATCCAAAATGGACAGTTAATTGCAGAAATCTGGCTTTTAAATGACGCATGTGAGTGACAGTGAAAAGTGCTTATATTTATAATCAGCTTTTTGTTAGATGTCTGTGCCAGTTTGTCGTCTTTAGCTATTGTCTGACAGAAGAAATAAATAGGAGATGTGTGTATATATATTCAACAAAGAACATTCCCAGCTCCTTTTATGCCATCCTGGTGCTATCCTTGTGCTTTTTTTTTGTTTGTTTGTATAATCTCTACTGAATTCCAGCATCCTGGTCTTTTTTATACTTCTTTTATGCATTGAAAAATGTGAGACTTGCATTTTAGGTCAGTGGATGATTCCTGTTTGAGTTATTTCTAAGTTGGATGTTAACACTGAAGTTGGAAATGCTCTGCACACTCTTAATGGTGGTATTATGTGCTCCTAGATAAGGGAAGAGGATAATGGAATATTGAAGAAACACATATTCAGGCAAGAGCACACTTAAAAACTGCTATGTTATTAGCAAAACCAAGTATAAAATAAGCCCCGAAGACTGATAGAAGTATCTGATGAAACATCAACTGGCTTTACTTCTCGATGTAAATTACCCATGGTCTGGCTGCAACAAGATGTAATGTTTTGAGTGCTTTGGCATATTTGAAATGGGCATAAAGAAACAGAATATTTAATCTGTTCAAGATCAGAGTATGGAGGCTGAGTGAGCTGCAAACTCAGTACAACTGCGTGAGGTGATGGCAATGTTCAGTTAACTTTCATGGTGAACTTCAGTACTGTGTGTTTAACTGCCAATGTTTTTGACAGGGCAAGAAAGATGTTGCGCAAATTTTCAACAACATTCTCAGAAGACAAATTGGTACAAGAACTCCCACAGTTGAATACATCTGCACTCAACAGAATATATTATTCATGCTATTAAAAGGGTATGTGCACTGTGAAGCATAAATATGCTTTCACTTGAAGTAAGGAGTTTTAAAATTTGTGGAGAAGCAGAGTTCTGACATGGTTGTTCTTCCTTTGCAAAATGCTTGGGGATTTTTATTTTATTTTTTTCTTGGTCTTAGGGTCTATAATTCCCCTAAGTAAAGGAAAATTTAAATCACCAGCAATTTACTTTTGCATGAAATAGAACTGAAAATTGAGAACTGTTAATAATCTAAAATATTCTTACTGGGGTAGTCAGACTTTTTCCTTCAGTATAGTATTCGAGCTTATTTAAACTATTCCCTGCTGAACTTATCAAGAGTTGAAAGCTAGGGTGTTTTCTTCCTTTTAACCACTGTCATTTCTAGTTTGCTGGCCTATCCCCTGGCCTTAGTTTGGTCTTAGACTTTTTATTCACATTGATTTATATTCCTGTAGAGACACAAACACACCAACTCAGACTTGACCAGACAAATAATTTGGAGCACACTGTGCATGCCAGATGGCTGTTTCTTCCTCTGTTCTTGCATTATTGCATGTGCTGGATATTCTTGTATTATCTGATGGACTGGATATTGGAGAGCAGTGCCATGCTGAATATGGGCATGTAGAGCTGTGGTTCTCAAAACATGAAAGCAGTTGTTGTTAATATTTTTGTATTAAAATAAGATTTTTTAAAAAATTGAAAATGTGCTCTCTTAATTTCGAAAGGAATTGCTCGCATTTTAATAGCATTAATTAAGATAGTTCTGAAAATTGCAATTCCAGTGTGTTATTTTGGGATAGAAAAGTTCATCGATCATTAGTAAACTATTTTAAAAGTAGAGCTGTTTGAAATAATAGTTTTACAGTTACCAAACCATATGACTGTAAGATCTACACTTGTCTGCCAGAGGGCCTGCTCTGGGTTTTTTTCCCCCTGCATTGCAGCCCTAATTTTGAGGTAAAGTATGATTTAAATGTTAGAGGGGCAAAAATATTAATTGTGGCATAAGACAAAAGAAATTACTGATTCGGGACTTCTTCAAAATAATTTACAGAAGAAGGCAACAACATCTGAGGTGCAGAGAGAGAAAACTGCTTCCTCAGCATGTTCTCATTGCTGTGTGACTGAATGAGGGATGTAAAAAATTCCTGCTCACTTTTAGTCTGTGTTGTCGTCCTTCAGAGAGCATTATTCTCACAGGGATTATTGGAAATCATATTCATAAGTCAGGATGTTTGAAATGGGCATTTAGCTTTACCAACTTATATGTTACATCTGGTTACATCAAACTGAGACAGATTTATGGAAATTTACACTATTGGATGAGTTGCAAAAAGTTCAGTAGATTTCAAATCTCCATGAATGGGAAAGTATTGCTCCATTTAAAGTGAAAATTGTTTTATAAGGCAATGTTTTTGTATGGTAATATAGTTAATGCTCAGTATGCACAATGATACTTTGCTCCTGAATTATTCTGGTGAATTTTATTTACCTTCCAGTGGTATGGGATGAAGGATTCTTTAGATGGGAGGCAGGAAGGTATATAAGAGTCTGTGACTCCTCCAGAGGCTTGAACCCCACAATGTGTAGAGCAGCAAGTGATGCTGAAAAGTGGTTTCATGAAAGAGGAGATGTGAATTTATGTTCAGTATGACTGACCCTTCATGGTTATATGGATCATTTTATGTAAATTGCTGTCATGTTTAAGCAAGTAGCTTTTAAGACAGAATTTATTTACTGCTTTTCCAGATGTCTGCAATCCTACCAATATGGAACAAGAAAACTGATTTTGAGAACAAAGAAAATATATTTATTTAGTCTTGTTTCTCTGTTTGTGAAATTCACTTGAATTGGCTGTAATTTGTCATGTAATGGGCAATTATTTCAGTAATATTTTGTAGCAATATTTAAAAACTGAATCCAATGCAGAAAAATAAGTACCTCTAACTTTTGAGGTTTTGTACTTGATAGTTCTGAAAACTGTAATTAGCAGTGTGGTGTTGCAGTGCTAACTTGTGAAAGTATTTATAAAAAGTCTTTGGGTTGTTTTGGCTTTTTCTACAGGTACGAATCTCCAGAAATTGCTCTAAATTGTGGAATAATGCTTAGGGAATGCATCCGGCATGAACCACTTGCTAAAATAATCTTGTGGTCAGAACAATTCTACGATTTCTTCAGATACGTGGAAATGTCAACATTTGACATCGCTTCTGATGCATTTGCCACATTCAAGGTAATTCACTAACAGCCTCGGAATTATTATTTCTGTCCTTCTCTCTGTGAACACAGATGCTGTGTGTGATATTCCTGGGCAAAACAAGCCTTGGGAGAGGGATAAAAAAATGTGATGCAAATGGTGGGCTGGTCACTGCTCTTCCTTATTTCTCAGAATGCAAGATGTGCCTTTAAATATATATACCATGTTCCCCAAAATTTTGTTCTAGAGAGTAAGATGTAAACTATCCTGCATTACCTGAATACATGTGCCCTTCTGTGCCAGGGGCTTTAAATCTGTGCCTGCAACTCCTCAACTAAGCAACCTCCTTTTCATTCTGTTATAAACCTGAGTATATTTGATGCTGTTGCTTTGTCTGGGGAAATTTTCTGTTGCCCTAAAACATTGAGTTATGAGAGTATAAGCATAATATTCGTCAATATTAAATAGTGGGTCTTAACCTTGGTTGTGTGTAGTTATATGCAGAGCACAGCCTTGATCCATAACTAGCACTCTTCAGTGATAATTCCAGAGTCTATTTATCTGTGACTTAAAGTAACACATCACAGATCTTTCCTAAGTGATGCCAAGAACCTTAGCAGTATCCAGGTAACTGCATTCATGTCCTAAATCTCTTCATTTAATGAAACAGCAGAATTTTCTATTGAATGTCATACATGTACTCATTCTTTAATGTGAATGTCTCTGTACTGTATAAACATTTTAGTTAAAATATTGGGTTTGTGCTTTTTTGCAGGATTTGCTTACAAGACACAAGTTGTTAAGTGCAGAATTTTTGGAACAGCATTACGATAGGGTGAGCAGATCTGTTTTAGTATTTAGAATTCTCTAGTGCTGCAAATCTTCTTTGAAGAAATTGGTGGTTTTACTCCATGTTTAGATTTGGTTTTGTAAACTTCCACATAATATTAAAACAATTGAACTTGCAGTAATTTCTGCAAAACAGTAAAATTTAGATCAAGACCCTGTTGTTGAACGTAGAAAGAGATAAAAGGAGGAGAAGACAGTGGGAATGTTGTTCTGTGGGCGCTCGCCTGATTTGTTCGCTAGAGGGAGCCCTTGCCTTTCTCCTGACACCGAGTGATCCAGGATATCCCTCTCCCTGCTGCGCGGAGTTCGGGAATTAACGGAATAATGTCCGGTGCCAGGAGCTATCACAGAGTCACAGAATGGCCTTAAAGATCATCTGGTTCCACCAAACCCCCCTGCCACTGGCAGGGCATCTTCCACTAGACTGGGTTGCTCCAACCTGGCCTTGAACACTTCCAGGGATGGGGCAGCCACAGCTTCTCTGGGCAACCTATTCCTGTTACAGTATAAGAAATAAAGAGGTAACTACTTTCACTACATTGAAATCTAAATGTTAAAGGCTCCTAAAAGAGTAAATATATATATATTTTAAAGGCATATACACTGTTTAACAGTAGTGCCTTACAGGAACCTATTGAGACTTCAGATTATGTTTTTGTTAGGGATTGGCATCTCCTCCACTTTGTTACAATAATTTAGAAGAAGAGTGGCTATGGCACTTGGAAAAGTCCTAACCCTTCTCATTATTCTGTGTTTAGTTCTTCAGTGAATATGAGAAGTTACTTCATTCAGAAAACTATGTGACAAAGAGACAGTCACTTAAGGTAAAGCAGTTTTATTTTCTTACTAAATGCAAAGTTAGAGAATGCCTTTAATTTCAAGGTGAGTTGGCTGTATTTGAAATGGCTTATGTAACTGCCTTCAATAGTGTTTGTTTTAATTCTTATGTGTTAATTCTTGGGATCAACTAGTTTTTATTTTTAGTCCAGTCCTTTCATTATTTAGTGTCCAGCACAGACCCAAGTAATTTTTCTCCCTATGAAAAAATGGCTCTTCAAGTATCTTTATTTTTCTTGATTTTTTTCACTTCGACAAATCTGGACACATTTAAATCATTTTTTAACAAAGATTCACAAGATGTACCTAGAGCAATACTAATCTTACATTCAAGTGGGTAAGCAATAGTGAATGTAAATGTAATACAGGACTTGTAGCAAAGGTGATCCTTGTGGGGAATATCCTTTTAATCCCTTTTGGACAAAGAACGTAGCAAAAGGAATGTAAATATTTCTCATTTGAAGTGCT
This sequence comes from Platyrinchus mystaceus, assembly GCA_035041135.1. Classification (NCBI taxonomy): domain Eukaryota; kingdom Metazoa; phylum Chordata; class Aves; order Passeriformes; family Tyrannidae; genus Platyrinchus; species Platyrinchus mystaceus. Next base: position 24,519,086 of record JAWWLV010000011.1, on the reverse strand, counting down.
AACTTGTTTAGGTTTTGGTTTATGTTTTTTTAAGGCATTGTTATTGGTGCTGAATAGCTTCTGTATAAATGAAAAAAGTAATGAAGTCATGGGGAAAAAAGAAAGAAAGACTGTTCTTTCATTTCCTTTTCCTAACAAGGGGAGAGCAAGGCTGATTTTTCACTTTTCTGAGAAGAAGGAGAAACTGCATCATTGAAATAAGAGGAAAATGCACCCTGCACTTTGAAATTTGGGACACTGGAGTTCTGTTGTTACTGTGTTTACAGTGCAGTGTCAGCTGCTCAGGATGTTTGAAAGCACTTATGAAAAAGTTGATTCTTATGTCCATTGTTAGTAATTTTTCCATCTGGGCTTGTTTTCTGCCTTTAGCTTCTTGGTGAATTGTTATTGGACAGACACAACTTCACAATTATGACAAAATACATCAGTAAACCTGAAAATCTCAAACTAATGATGAACCTTCTACGAGACAAGAGTCGTAACATTCAGTTTGAGGCCTTCCATGTGTTTAAGGTATGTTTAAAAACCCCACCATGAAACAAAAAGAATCCAAGCAGAAGTTGTTAAGTAAACTACTTAGCTGAGCCTCAGTGGAGCTTATCTTAATGTCTGCTAAGTGATTAAAGAGAGTGCTTATGTTTGCCTTTATTATGATCCATCTTTACAAAGAGATATCTTGGTGTCTTTAGAAAACTGTTTAGAAACTACTTGGGGACATCCTGTGATCTCTCTTAGAAAATTTTGGAATTAAGAAGGATGAAGTGCAGTTAAGATGAGGAGGAGTACATGATTCCATACAAAATTATGAAGCACCCTGGAGTTCAGAAGTGTTTTTATCATACTGCCTGATCTCTGAAGAACAGCAGTATTTTAGTCGGGTCACCTACCTTTCAAAGCCTGTAATGTAATTTGCACATTATCACAGATGCCTTCCGACTTTGCAGCAGACAAGCACTGAGAGTTATAACATGAGATCTAAAATTGCATAGTGAACAGTGAGATACCATCTGATGCTGTATATGATATGAAACCATGCATTTGCTATAGAATTTAACCATGGTTCAGTGGTTTCTGCAGAGGGTATTGTGGTTGGTCACCTCCCACAGACTGAATTTACTTGGTGCTGGTGTTCAGCTTATGTCCTGATGAAAAAAGGAGTAACTTTATTTTAAAATTTGCATTTACTCCAATGTTTTTTTCTGTAGGATACTGGAATAATTAAAACATAATTTTAGGTTGTGGTCATCAATATTTTGTTGGATAGCTTTGTTTTTAAATTAGCCTTCTGTTTCTCACTGTTGTGCTCAATACCATTTATTTTCTTGCAGGTGTTTGTAGCCAATCCTAACAAGACACAGCCTATATTAGACATCCTTCTAAAGAACCAGACCAAACTTATTGAGTTCCTCAGCAAGTTTCAGAATGACAGGACCGAGGATGAACAATTTAATGATGAGAAGACCTATTTAGTTAAACAGATCAGGGATTTGAAGAGACCAGCACAGCAAGAAGCTTAATCTCCAATAAACCTTTAAAATATTAAACCCAAATTCAGCATTTGCTGTTAGATATTCAGCATCAGGCACTCTTATCGATTCATGAGGAACATTACTGCTAATCTGCTGTTCAGTGAACGGTTTTTGTTTTTCTCTTTTCATTTTTAGTCCAAGTTGAGAAACATAGCTGCTGCTTTCTTGCACAATGTGGACTTTCTTGATATTTGTGTCATTTCAGAATTCAAAGACACTGCTTGTTTTAGGAGTCCTGAAAAGAAAGATTCTAGGTTCGTGAAAGCAAACGTATAGATACTAGTTTGGTTTAGGAGAGAAGGTATTAATGTAGTTAAGTAACAGGTTGCATGCTTGCAAATCTGAACAAATCTGTATGTTTGCACTTACCTTGTTTGAGATAATGAGCACAATGTGACCTGTGCATACCTGGCACCATAGTATAAGATTATATGCCTTGATTAAAAAAAAAAAATGTGCAGTGCTTTATTTGTAATCAAAGGGGAAATGTATCTAAGATGTGAGCTTATTGGGATAAACAGTTGTCTTGCAAATAAACTGATATTGAAACTTAGCAACTTTTAAAAGAGTGAAATCTCAAGGTTCATAAGGAAAATGTATATATGCCTTTCACTGCTTTATAGAATTTTTTTTGACATGATTTGATTTTTCTGAAACTTGACTTGTAAACTTGGAAATATGTTCTAAGGGTTTTTGTTAATTTTACTTTAAAGGTATTTCAGACAGTAGACCTAGCAGTGACATTTTGCATTTCATTTCAACAATGCTTGCTGGTTTCTTTTGTATATAACTCCTAGGCTGCTCATTTCTTTAAAATATGATTTAATTTGTACAGCAGAGGAATGTTATTGTATTAGTCTGTAACTATTACCTAATATTGAGTTTTGCAAAATGAATGCTCATGTGTAATTGAATACTTCAGATCACATGGAAATGCTGATTTAACAATCTTAAGTACTGCAGCATTTGAAAGAAAACTCAAACCCAAACAAATCCTTTCTATTCACTTATCTAATGGGGTGCCATCAACTAGGGTAGGCTGAAATAGAGAACTGGAACCCTTTATACTACATTCTTACTGGATAATATTGGCCTTATTTAATTAAACTAGCATTGTGCTCACCAGCTCTGCAAATGGCAAAGATTATGCTAAATTAATATCGATCCCTCTTCTGGGGAGCCTGCAGTGTGTCATTTCTTTCTTACAGCGTATAACTCCGCACAATAGTTGTGTAAGTGAATGATTTAATTCCCTCCGACTTCGAGAAACAATTTCATAGGTATCCTAGGATAACAAAATGATTTAATTTCGTTGATTTTGTTCTTTCATGCTGCAAACTATCAGTATAAAAAACAGAAAACCCAACTGATTTTGCACCATGTTTTTGTTACTGTGACCATACAAAAGGAATCTACTAAATATAGCTAAATGATGTTATTAAAATTGTATCTATCCATCATATAGTAGCTCTAAGATCACAACCAAGCAAACTTACGGATTGGGGTCTGAAAGTTCAAATTCTGCATGACAGAGTGATTGTGAATGCTCTAGAAAATGTTTGTTGCTTCCTGTCCTCTTCCCATTGAAAATCCTTTGCAATCAGTGACGTTTAAGCTGATTTGAAAGCCTTCACAGGGGAAGTCGGAGAGCTCCAGAAAACTGAGTGTTTTCACTCAGTTGTTTAAAATTGCTCTTAGCATTATAATTGGTCTTTTGAAAGGTTCTTAACATTTCCTTTGCAAACCAAATCATTTTGCCTACAGGAAGGAAAACAGCTTACTGTTCCTGGAAATCACAGGCATTGAGGTGGTATTGTAGTTCAGTACTAACAGTCTACTATATTTTGGTTTATCATAGCTGAGTGGAAGAAAACATTATTTGCCAAGTTACTCACCATAAACATGTAAGGCTTCCTCTTTAGAAAGATGTAGATGTGCTAAAGATTTATATATGTCAAGAAGTGAAAACATTTGGACTGGGATAGAGGTTACTCTATATTATGCCTTGGAATCAACGGCTATGGTGACTTTTTTAATATGTGGAAACATTGAATGTTGGCTTTCGAAAAGAAGTTGTATTTAAATTAAAGCTCCTTTGACGTGCTCTTCGTATTAAAAAAATCTTGTTCTGGAAGTGGTTTCTTATCTGCTTGAAGGCTTAAGGGTATTACTAAAAGATATTTAAATGCGAGCGGTTTTTCGTTTGGCTTTTTTTTTTTTTTTTTTTTTTTTTAAGTAAGAGATGTATACAATTGTAATTCTATTTCCGTGGTAGCATTTCATTTCTCCTGAGGAAAATGTGTTTCGTATCCAAAAAAAAAATCTGGCTGGCCCCATAATTTAAATTAAAATAAAATTTTGAAGAAAAATGTGTGTTCTTTACTGTGTTACTGAAGAGGGTGAGTTTCTTGTGGATGTGTGTCAGTTCTCTTTTATTGCCTTAGAGTGGCTCAGCTTTCTCCCTTTGAAATCATTTTAAATCATGAAAAACTCTGGCTTGACAAAACATTTTTAAGGAATTAGGAAAAGGTGCTGTGTTAGGGATGTAATCAATTTTAATTAATTGTTGGTCGTCTCTCTAGGCTGTTTGTAGTATTATTTCCTAATTCTGTTTCTTTTTGGTATGACCAAGGGCAAAGAGAGGAGGTGCTATTTCCTGCATCGTGCCCAGAGACAGCACCTGATAGGGTTAGTGGAAGTGATTCCTTGATAATTTTTGGCCCTTCACTTTTCTCTAATTTTCAGGAGCTGAAAGTGTTTGCAATTGGTAACTCTTTCCTTAGGACATCCCGTGGTCTCTCTGGCTTTGAAACTGCCTCTACACAGGTAACACCCCAAGTCATGCAGTGTGGCAAACATCAGGAGAGGCTGTTATGTTTTATACAGCATTCAGGAAGTTTTGAGGCAGATTCTTCTGGTGCGTTTTTTTAGTAAAATTACTGAAAAAACCCACAGTTTCCCTTCAGGAACATAATTACCTTGAAATATTTGATCTTTGATACCCCCCCCTCCCCCAAGAGGCAGCACCTGTTTGAACCTCTGTAGAAAATGTTAGCATTTCTCTTCCTCACTGGCAGTGAGATCACAAGTTACAAGGGGAAGGAGGGATTTACACTTGTAGTCAGACACAGTGCAAATTTTAACTAAGGGTGGTCAGGTCGGGTACTTGCCTGGGTGTTTGAAATGGCCCTGGTGGGAGGAGGCATGGGAAATGCAAGGAGATGTTGCCCTGACTTCTGAAAATTTGTTTTCCCCACCAGTGAGAGGTGACCAGGCGGACCTGCCTAATGAGCTGCCATCTCTATGAACACCAGTAAGAGTTGTCCTTGGAGCCCGTGGGAGCAGGTTCTGGACAAAGCAGCTTTCAGTAAGTTCCCTTCTGTTGGTGGCATCCCGAGTCATTCCTAGCAGGCAACTTCATCAGATTTCCTGTTGCTGCTACCCCATTTTTCCCTTCCCCCCCCCATTATTCTGGACCTTTGCTGGCTGCTGTGTTGAATTATTTCTCTCTCTGTGTTGCTTTCCCTCCCATGGCTGGTCACTCAAGCTGCTGCCATCTCTTTGGGTGCAGTGCCTTTATGTGTGCTCATTACTCCAAAGCAGGGGCCACCAAACTCTTTAGACAGAGGGCCGTTTCCCTGGCCCGCAAACTGTGTGCGGGCCGGTTTGTATCCGAGAGGCGCCTCCTGGAGGCAGGTGGAGAACGAGGCGCGGATCAAGTCACTGTGGCGGGGAGGAGGCTGCGGGCCGGGTGCGGCAGCTTCGGGGGCCGGTTCTGGTCCCTGGACCATAGTTTGGGGACCCCTGCTCCAAAGGTTTTGGCCTTTGCAAGGCTGTTTTAAGTGCTGTTTCTTTTCAGCATATTGTAATTCAAGTTGATGGTTAGTACTATAATGAGGAAAAAATTATCCTGTTCTTTTGCATGTTATCTCTTCAAATCGGTGTTCGACTTAATCTGAGCACACTGAACTTGTGAAGAGTTGTTTCTGGCATATGGCATCTATTTACAAGTGTATTTGGGCAGATCCAGTTTAAATCCTGTGTGATTGGAGACAGGTCAAAACATCAAAAAAACCCCCAAAATATGGGAAAAAGATGAGAGAGAGCAGAGGGACACATCAATGTGTTGCATTCTTTGAAGGAAATTGGCCATTTTGTGGGAGAAGAATGACAGTGTTTGCAAGAATATGGAGTGACAGGACAATGGGAAATGGCTTTAAACTGACAGAGGGCAGGTTCAGATTAGATATTAGGAAGAAATTCTTCCCTGTGAGGCTGGTGAGGCCCTGGAACAGGTTGCCCAGAGATAGAATATCCAAGTATCCAAATTGTATGAAGATAGCATTTAAGGATTTACAATAATATTACACTTTAAAAGCATTTTTTTCCCTAAAATTTTTTTCTGAAAGAAGTAGGAGAACAATCCCGCAAACCAACCCAGTGTATGGGCAGAGCTGGGTTTTTAGCATGTTTCTTCAGGCTGTTAGAGCAGTAGGGAAGTCCTTTAGGCTGAAGTTTGATATGACTCACAACTAAGGTTCAGCCCTAACCTGCATGTCTGTGTGTTGTAAGTGGCCTCTAAAAGGTGCAGCATGTGCACCATCACAGAGTGATGTTCTAGAAGAAAAAAAAAACAAAACAGATAAATGTAACATAGCAGGATGAGTTCAGTGGAGCTTGTGAATAGCTTGTAAGTATCTGCTATGTAAGTTAAAAGATGAATTTTTTTGCCATACTAGGTTGTAGGCCATCAGAGTGCAATACATGTAATATGGTACACACTAAGCAGACAGGCTTGGAATTTTGGCTTCAGCTTATCTAATATAAGAAACAGATACTTTACAAGGAACAAAGCATGAAAGAGCTGTGACAGGCAGTGGCTGAAAGTGTTCTTGCTTCTTGGTGTTATTTGGGAAGCAGGAACCCAGCTCTCCCATTGCTAATGCCAGCCTTCCTTTTTCTTTTTCACCAAGTTTGGGTGAAACATGCAGGTGGAGGAGGAGCAACATGGTGACAAAAATGAAAATATTCAAATATCACACGAGTCATTCCTTACTGTTACTTTACAATTTTAAAAATGTCTTTATGTCTTTCATACGAGAATAACCTGAAAGCTGGCATTGGGGTAATTCAAACTTTTGTACAGAAACTTTTAAAAGAGCATTAAGTTACAAGTTCATCTCTTTAGTTTCTTCTGAGCCATGCTTCTTCTTTCAGCCTTGACTGATGTAAATTAAATTTCCCCTGACTACACACAGTAATTGGTAACACATGACTGTGGTGCCCAGTTGGTGCTGAAGTTTGTGGTATGCTCTGCTGTAAGGTTCCTATGGGACAATGTAAGTAGGCTAAATTCATGTGTACAGTGAGTTACTGTCAGTTTTAGACATCCCATTTTCCAAAATAAACCCCTTATTTTACTAATAAAGATGTGCAAAACCCAGGAATTTCTAATAATTGCATTGATAATGTTGGCTGATGTCTCTTCACAGTGAGCAGTAAACTGCAGACTAGTTTTGAAAAGTATCTGCCAAGGAGGTAACAGCCAAGGTGACATATTATCGTGTGACTTGTGGTTTTGGCTCATTTCTGCATCTGTAGAGGCCCCTGTGCCAGCTCCTGGGAAGAGAGTGCTGGCACTGCTGCTGGCACAGCTGCCTCTGCCTGTGCAGGCAGCTTTCTGCAGTCTCCTGGCTGACCTGGCTTTGCCTCGTCCCACAGACTTCTTTCACATTACCTTAAAACCTCCAGGAAAAGGAAGATGAAGCAAGATAGGGCAGTGAAGCAAAGGTTCAGAAGAGATCCAGTTGTGCAGCAGAGCTGTCAGCATTGTCATGACACAGCACTGCTGTGTGAACAGCAGTTTTGTGTTACCTGTCTTTGGCTTGGGTAGCCATGTGTAATCAGCCTCAGGAGCTGAACTGTTTCTGCTCTGGGGATAGGATGGTTTAAATCTTTATCTCTTCTGGTGCTCCCCCTCCTTGCTTCTGAACTTTCAAGTCCATAAAGGATATTTTCTGCGGCTCTGTTTTCTGTTAATCTCTCTCTTACTGAGTCTTCTTCTACACTTAAAAAATCCTGATCCTCTTGGCAAATCACTTCTTTCTACTCTTGCCCTTTGCCTTTTCAGCTCTTTTTCCAAGGGGCTCTTTTGTATATTTAGGGAAATATTCCATAATTGCTGAATCTCATGTAAGTGCAGTTATTTATGTCTAAACATTTTTTCTCCAGGTGTAAAGAGTTTATCACGCTGTGTCATTGCTGCAGGTAATATTTCCTATGGGAAGTACTATTTGTGTATTATTAGAAGACGGCAAATAGGCAGAGTGAGAGTAGATTACAAGTACTGCACATGTGGGGCTCAGTGCTGTGTCTGGCACGAGGATGTTGCTGGTGATGTGGAGAGGGATGGGAGCAGCACTAGCACACTTTGACCAGAGTGAACCTTGCTAACAGTTGAGAGGCCACAGGTTTGGCCTGTGGGTTGGCTGACCAGAGCGTTAGGTGCTATCAACACCCACACACAGCTGTGTGGGGCACTCAGTATCTGGGGCTGGTAACAGATTTATAAAGCAGCCAGTGGTTTACCTCTGCTTTCAAAATGCTGGCCCTGTTTGTATAAACATTTAGATTTGGGTTTTTAGTGTCAGGGATGGGCTCTGTCAGTGCATGAGCTTTGCAATCTTTCCTGTCGCTTCTGGGCTGTGGGTCAGTGGCTGGGACAGGCTCCCTCTGATCTCCGGGTAGCTGGCAGGATCAAATGCCATCTGTATCATCCTGGGACTAGACAGCAGTCTGTACTGAATTGTCTGAACTCAGCAGAGATCAGATCTTGGATTTCCTATTCTCTCAGTCCATTAGTCCTAAAAAGACTGCTTCTGCTGCAGCAGTTTGATGTGCTGTGCCACCACCAGATGTGACAGGTGTAAGGACTGACCCCTGTCCCTGGTGCCCCGGTTCAGACTGACCCTGGCAATATGCAGGCAGTTGTCAGTATGTCAGCCAGACCCTGTTTCCCTCCACTGCTGTCTGCCTGGTTCATTAGCACTCTAGGGATAAGAAAAGGCAATTGCAAATTGACAGTGTTTGGATTGGTACAATGGAGGGACAGATGAGCTCCAAACCTTGCCTGAACATCAGTTACATGGCCTGACAGGAAGGCTGTTCCCAGGACTGCCTTGGAGCCTCTCCTGGAGAGCCCTGGGGAATGATACCCATGCCACTGTTATTTGCTGCTTGATTGAAACTGCTTTTTGTGCTATCTCCACACTTCTCCAACCTTATCCTCTGGCAGTTTAGAGCTGTTTGAAGACTGCTGGAACTAAGTGCTGCCTGGAACACTCTGCTTCCTGCAGACCCTTCAGCCTGTAGCTGCTGAGCTTCTGGACATGGGTGGTCTGTTTCTTAGTGGTCTGCAGAGTCTACAGGTTTATCTTCATGGCATAGGGAGGTTTTGCTTTATTTGGAGGGGAATAAAAAAAAAAAAGTTCATAGATCAAAGGTCAGAAGTCCTGTGACAGCCAGGAGATGGTTTTAATTTGAATGTCCTTCTGTTGCTGTGTGGTCTTTAACTTCTGTAGCCAGAAGGCAAGTGAGAAGGTATCATCTCCACCCAGATAGAGTACTGATAGTTCCGATCTAAGGTTCTCCACACCTCAGAGAAAACTCCTGTGCCAAAGTGGGTAGCTTTTGCCTCCACAGCAGCAGAGGGCCCAGAATCAGATCCAGGCCGCGCACTGGTTGTTCATGGTGACATCAGTTTTAGGTTTGGGATCTGGTTTTCTTGGTGTTTATCTGTCTATTGTAGCCTGATCCAGAGCCCCCTGAAACATTAAAAATAAAGCTTACTGGTGGCTTAGAGGGGTTAGAGGCCAGACAGTCCAGGTCTCAGGGCATTCCTGATCAGTACTGGGTGGGCAGAGGAGGTACCTCCTTTTAGCCAAGTGCAAGAGGTTGTGTGTTTTTGTTTATAATGCAAAAAGAAATGAATGAAAACCAAGCTTTGGGAGTGTTTTCAGCTCTAGGAGAAGCTTTTGCTCAATGAACAACAGGCTGTAGAGAGTCTGCTGTCCAATGGATTTGTCTCCTGTCCATGTTTCTAGTGACAGGCTGACAGATGGGAAGCAGCGAGGAGGTACCACTGGAGCTCTACGTGTGTGCCTTGCCCAGTTGGTACCAAGCTAAGTTTGTGCCTCTGTGTGGGGTGAAGGCAGCCAGGAAGGGAAGTGGGATGGGGAGGAGGAGACAGCTACAGCTATTTCCAGTGGCAGTGTGGAGCTGCTGAGTGGCAGCAGTCAGCAGGGATGTTACTCTGGAGGGGGAGTCAGGATATAAGGGGTGAGGGAGGAGGGATGGAAGCTGAGAGAGAATGGGGATGGGAGAGATGAAGATGCTCTCCTCTCCAGTGGAGGAGGTGGTTCCAGCAGAGAGGAAAGGACATGAAGATGGGAGTGCTAGCTCAGAACGCATCTGGGGATTACTGGGAAGTGCATCCTCCCTCACTGGAAAACCTGTGTCTGGGCCTGTGTCTTGCTGGTGGAGATCCCTGCATGGGGCTGCTGTAACCCTGCTCTGTAACTGGGGAGGATTACTGACCACACCTCTGCCCTGCACAGCAGACCCTGTGTCAGAAATGAGCAGTCACACAGGACTGTCTGAAAATTAAAGTCACAGCCCTCGATGTTATCTGAGACTGGGTTCTGGCTGGGCTGTCTCCATCTGAAAGTATCTGAAATTCATGTGGATTATCTGGGGCATTGCACAGTTTTGTTAGTCCAGGTCAATTCAAAATTAAATACTGTATTTTGATCCTCTTTACAAACAAGCCAAACTTTTAATTTTTTTTTTTTTGGCAGAAACAACTTTTTTCTCTGCATAGAAAATTCCTGTTTTCTCAGAAACAGAATTCTCTTACTGAAAAATCTCCCCTATAGAAAATTTCCAATGAGCTCCAAATTCTAAACCTTGATGCGAGAAAATATCTAGCAGGCATTAGCAGAGGATGACTCAGGGTGTAATGTATCATTTAATTCTGACTAGGGCAACATAGCCGCATGAATTTGAGCAGGCTGTCAGCATTCCTAACTTGATATGCAGTTGGCAATCCACCAAAAACACATGCAGAACAGTGAAGAAGTGTTATAACTACTTTTCAGTTTTGAAAGCTCAGTTCTACCCTGAGAAAGAAACAGGGAAAATATCATCAGATGCACCATGTCTGCTTCCTCGCACTGATTTCCAAATCCAACATGTTCGTGTTACAAGAAAATGCTTTTATTTTTTATTTTTGTTTTTGGCAGTTTCACCAGCAACCAGTCTGATAGTAAAAGGTTTCCTCCTATTAGAAGCAGTATCCTGCAGAGAAAATGATCCAGCATTTTGCAGACTTGAAGTTTGTTCTGTTGATGCACAAGTAGTAGTCTCCAGTCCTCCAACAGCTCTGCTGCTGCTTTCCTACTCAGAAGAGAGACCAGCTGACTTTTCCCTTCAGCAGAAAAAGGATTTGGGAGGCAAGCCTGTCTCAAAAGGTAACTTAAAGCCTGTTCATGGAAGCATTGCCCAATTTAGCACACATCCTGGGGGAAAAAATGGGCTTCTGGACAGGAAACGTGGCTTTGCAGTGCAAGGCGACGTCATGTTAGCAAGGGAAAAAGATGGAGAAAGGCAGGTGAAATGCTTCAAGATGTGCCAGCATGTTGTGTTGATGGGTCTCTCCTTGTTTTCATATGGACTGTACAGGCTTATCTTTAAGGACTGAGGTCACAGGCTGTGATCAGGTATCTCAGATTTTATGTCCTAAACCTTGACTTAGTGTATGTAAAGCCTTCCCAGACACTGGAGTACTTTTCCCTCTCTATCTTCAGTGTGAACTGCTGGCTTGCCTGCCCACTTTTGGTAAGATCTGAGCAAAAGGAGCAGCTCTGGTTCAGGTCTGGGTACATGGAGTCATGGGGCAGCACTTGGGCAGTAGCAGCAGCCCAGCAATGCTCCCTCTGCACAGCTTAGGGGCAGAGCTTGTGTTTTGAAACCTGTGTGGATGCAAGTTTGCTCAAGTCATTGCTTGGAGCCTGGGAACAGTCACTGTTCGTTACACAGTCACTGTCCCACCACTGCTCACTGAAAGTTCACCCCTTACCATCAGGAGATCAGGAGATGGTAAGGGGTGAACAAAGGGATTACTGCTCTTTTTCAAGAGGGACTTCTTCCAGACACACCTGGAGAGACAGACATAATTGCAATAAATATCCAGCCACAGACCCGTCAGAATAAATTGTTGTCAAAGGCAATGAAAAGGCATTTTATTTATCATTAACAAGTAGGAAGGTCAGGTTTTCTCTGCTCAGAGACAGCTGTAAATTTTTGGAGGGCTTTATTTTTTTTAAAGCTGAACCATTAGCTATTTGAAGAGAATAATTTTTTTATACCTATAAAAATATTTGTTGCAGCTGAACTAAATTTGTTTTCGGTTTGGTTTTTGAATCTTCAAATTCTTTGACTTTCATCTGCAACCTTAAGAATTCAGTGCAAGATGGGCATTAACCAAATGTCCTTACCAATGTACTTGATCCTGACTTGTGCATATCTTTGATGCTGTTTGCCTCAGAGCCTTCTATTCAAGGCAAGACTTGAATTTTTAATGTAAAAGTGAAGCAGGAACAAAAAAAAAAAATCCTTTTGGAATAAGAAAGAACTACTGAAAAAACTCTTTCATGTCCTCTGTGCATTATAAAAAGGGAAGAAAAAAAGTAGTCTAAAGGTTCTTTGCCCCCTTCCTTTGAAGGTCTCCTTTCATGATTTGTTCAAGCAATTCTATCCTACTTTTTGGGGGGTTTTCTGTAGTGTGAGCCTTCCCCACAAAGAAACAGTTGAATAACATTTCTCTTGTTTTTCATGACATAAAATATGAAGCTTTACATTACTGCCTTTCAGGTGCCATCTTGAGCTGCTCTTTGCACTTTGAAACAACACACAAAATCTTACTTGCTTTTCCTGTTGTTGCAACCTTGGTTTGGAGAGTGACAAAAATGAAAGTCAAAGTGGGATGACAGCATTTAGGACCCATTTTGTTTCTCAGAGGCATGAAGGTAGAAACCCTCAGCATTTCACTGCTCCTGCAGGAAAGACCAACCAGATGCCTCAGGAAGTTCTGTTTCTGCACAGCTGAGCACAGTTGCAACCTCATAATGGCAAAATTTCCACCTGAGCTGCTGCTGGCAGTTCTGCAATGCTCAGTTAGCCTGTTATCTTTTCTAAATGTATAAATATAGATAGGAATTTAAAAAGAAAAAAGGTAGAAAGTAATAGGAAGTTAAGTCATACAGGGTATATATGCAAGCTCCAAGTGTTCCTTGTTTATCTTGTATCTTTACACTGAGTACAGTATTGCATAATGTCACAAAGTGCTGAATATTTTCTCTAGCACAGTGATGCTTTTTAATTAAATTCACTGCTTAAAGTGCAGTTATTCATTAAAGGTACCCAGTTGTCCTGAAAGGCATGCCGACCTTGGATATACAATCCTCTGAAGAGGACTGTTAGGGATATGGACTAGAAAAACATAATTTCACGTAATTCACCGACAAAAAAACATTTGAGCAGTTGAGTGCATCCATATATACTGTTCACTTCAGGTAGTTCTTCTGACAGTTTCATTCACTTCAGGTAGTTCTTCTGACAGTTTCAAAGTGACATTTTGCGTCTCATATCAGCAAATCAAGGCATGAATGTCCTTTGGTTTCTCAGAATTTGGACTCTGGTTCTTGTAGCTGAGGTTGAGCCTCAGCCCCCAGGCAGCTCCATCCTCTCCTTTGGCCAAGGTGGGAACCCTTGGGTGCTCCTGGTTAGTGCCTCACCTCTGAAGGGCGTTTTCATGGTGGGAGCAAACAGATACAAAAGCTTTGCAAAATTCAAGCTGCATTTATCCACAGCAAAGAATGTACAGTTCTCTGCTAACAATAAAACATTTATACATTTCCGTGTTCTTATTTTTTGTTTTTCACTGCTCAAGTGTTCTCTGTGTTGAGGCTGAATCTTTCAGGGCGCAGTAGCCCTCTGCCTGCAGATGTCTTCTTCCCTGGAACAGAGAGGCCCTGTTTTCTCCTAGGATCTTTTGCCCTTGTCTAGCCTCAGTGTAAAATATCCTTTGCTGTAGAAATGTGTTTCTTATTTCTCTCATCTGCCCAGCATTCCTCTCTCTGAAATTTCTTTCTTCTTTTATCTTCTCAGCTCCAGCACTACTGGTTTGATCTTGTTTTCTTTTGCTGGTATTATCCCATCGTCAGCCAGTGAGAGACAGACAAGAAAACTGGCTTTAGCAGGAAGACAGTTACTCTTTTGTTCTCCAGAATGACAAAGGGCTTGGCTTCTAATGTTCTTTGATCAACCTGTGTGTGGATAAGCAGGTAAAAGACATCATGATCTTTACTCAGCACGAGGAACATGGGGCAATAGGCAATGAAAGATGGTCAGAAGGTAAGAAACTTAGGTTTCTAACAAATAAGTTTGATTCAAGGGGTTTCCCGACCTACTGAAGATGTCTATGAAGCTATAGAAGCTCACTCCACTTCGAAAAGTTAAACTGCAGCCCAAAATCTGGGTGTGCTTCAATGAGGGTAAAGGCTTGATGAAAAGGTTTTTTGATTTCATCAAGATAATGTAATCTGCTGTCTAGGAAATGGTGATCAAAGAAAGGCTGTCTTTGGGGGTTGCAAGTATCTGCTGGTAAGTAAACAAAGTGATGTTCAAAGTTCAGAGCACTCTGTTGATAAGAGATGCACTGAAAGGGCAAAAGAACCACAGAGGACTTCCTGTGTCATTACAGCAGGTGCTGTATGAAGTTGAGGGAATAGCTGAACAAAGCAAACCACAAGGATGACAGGATATTTAAAGCAAAATGGGGAAATAATGAGTCATCCCTATTTATCAAAGTGGATGGAAAGAGATTTCTGTCTCAGTTAATTTCTCTGTGGGATATAAAGGCAGCCTTTAACAAAGGGAGGAAAAAAACCCCAAATTCCATTTCATTTCCTTTAGCCCAAGCAACCAAAATCCCTTTAGACTATGGAAGTTACCAATTATGTAACACTGTTACCAAAAAATCAGTATTTTCCAGGAGTCTGACGTTTAATCTGCCTCTGTAATCAAAACAGTATGCTGCTTGGTTGTAAACAAATGCATGTGTACTCATGAATGTTTCTCAGATAGCAGAGTTAAACAGCATTAGTGAAACCCCATAGCTGAGGGCATGTCCTCAGCTCTGTGCTGTGCTGTGTGAGGACATCGCCAGCACAGTGGCCTCGTGCTGCTCTCCTGGTCTGCACAGCTCGTGGGGCAGGGCAGGCTCAGGGGCTGCTCTGCTGTGCCCTGCCTTGAAGAACTGCTTGCAAGGCCTCAGACAGAGAGACAGCACAGGTTTCTTTGGGATAGATCATCTCCATTTAATAGGGAATGTATTGATATGGGAATTTACTGGATTTGGTGTTCCATATTGAAAGTCTGACTTCCCAAAAGGAATGCTTCTTTGGGGAAAGACCATGCCAATGCACTTTCCAAGACATTCTTGTTCTGTGTGGATTTATGCTTCAGACCCTCTGATATATTAAGTGACCTTTTGGCCTTTTTGACCTCTTTTCCAGAGAGCCTTTAGGCAAGCTCTGTTGCTACTTACTACTCTGGTAGTGAAATAATCTGAAATAATAGTCTGAAATAGTAGTAGTAGTCTGAAATAATCCTTCTTAACAAGGCAGGCTGGGGCTGTGAGGAGAGCTCCCTCCTCATGGGGACTGCCCATATGGTCTGTTGGTAGGAAGACAATCATCTTGCAAGAAATGGAGGTCTGGTGATGTGCACAGTGTGAGGTTGTGTGTAGGGATAGGTTAATGTTGACATCATTAGTGCTTGGTTACCTAGGTGATGGATCCTGCTGCTATAGTAACCTGCAGGCTACATTGCTCATCAAAGATGAATTTTAACAAACGGGATTGTTTTAAGGTGTTGGTGCCCTACCTGTAGCTCCTTTAAAATTTTTACAGGTGTTGTAAAATGAGACTTTACAGTACGGGTTTTATTCCCCGTTTTTTTCTTGGAATTGCATCCTGGAAAAGACATGATGTTTATGCCTGATTATTGACTGTAGTATGTTCATCCAGGGATACAACCTTATACGCTGCTGGGTGAGAGATTGTCATGGGTTCATAGAGCAGCATGTGGTGGTGTCTCACTGAGATCTGTGGAAGATGACTCAGAAGTCACGAGAACACAGAGTGGGAGATCAGCTCATGAGACTACAGGTTTTTCTTTTTATCCATGTGTTTTCAGGAGCCCCACATTTATGTGCCATCCATTACCCACAGTGTGTTGTCTTTTCCACTTGGACAGTGTAGATGATAGGAGGTTTTTTTTATTCTACATGGTGGTACTTAATACAAGAGATTTTTAAGTTGCTTTTGGCAGAGCAGGATGGGACAAGAGGAATAGGTCCTGATGGAGGGAGAAAATGTATATCCTTCACAATCTGACCTGATGAATAGACTTTCTGCGTTTTGGAAGTCTTTACCCAGGAGGAATAAAAATCTGGAAAAACACTAATTAAACCCACAAGTGATTAAAAATGAGACTGGCAACTTTCTGTCTCACTTTTGCAGGGTTTACCATGAAGACAGAGCAGGGCCAGCCTCTGCACCCCAGGACTACACCAAGACAAATCTCAGTGTAAATGGGGAGCCACAGAAGACAGCAGCCCCATTCATTAGAAGCAAACCTGTGGAAATACCCCAAAGGGTAACTCCAGTTATGCTTGAAATGTCCAAGAAAATGTTCTGATGTCCCACACTACAGTACTGAAGCTTTGCCTGCTCCTGGCACAGCCAACTGCACAGCTGTGTCAGATGGTTTGAAAAAGCCTGAGAAGAATATATCTACATGGCACTCCAGCTGTAATATAACATGAAAATATTGCCTCTGGGCATTAACAAGACTTTAAATGCTCTGCAGACCAACGTCTTCACTGGCGGAACAGGACTAGCTGTGTCCACATGTCTGCTAGCTGATGGTTTCTCATATGTGGAATTAAAGTAGAATACGCATTCTTAGGAGCAGTGGTAGTTGGTGGACAGGGATACAGTTTGATAGGCCTTGAAGCTCAAAACACAAGAGTGGAGGCTGCCATTAAAGGATGCTCTGTGCATAAAGTCATCTGGGTTTGCTGTGCACCACTACAAACAGAGAGTGCCTAGAGAAAGACTGCAGTGTAGTTTGGGTATTTGCTGGTAAACTGCAGCATCTACTTCTAATTTGTGTTGCCCTTATTCCCGGTCAGAAAGGTGTCAAGCAGTGTAGGGGACAAGAATAGAGTGTAGGGAGCTTGCTTTAATTGCATGATTATTTGGCCCATGTAATTAGCTGAATTAGAGCTAATCTAAGTATATTTTTCATTGCTTGTCCATTGACACTATTGGCTTCTAAATGTGTTGGAGTCCAGTTGACCCCTTGAACCTCTTCTAATCAATGAGCAGCTGCCCTCCATGTCATATGAGATTAGGCTGGTTTTCAGAGAAACAACACCATTGAACATCACTGTAGATGTCATCTTTGTTTCCTCTGTTCCTGGCACCTTCTGAACAGGAGCAGGGCACTTACTACATGTGGTTTAATTTGCTTGCTTTGGCTTTTATTTCATTTGGGCTGCAAAGCAGAGGGTACTCACATAGCAAGGCTGGATCGATTTCTGCCAATTGCTGACTCTGAGCTTGCTTGAATATGTGCTGATGCTATAAATAAGAGAGGTTCTGTCTCACACTGAAAGTTCTTTGTCAGCCATGCAATACTGAGATTTGTTAGGTATTAATTGAGTTACAGGTCCGTACAGGATGCCATGTGTTGCTTGGAGGGTTGGCAGATTCTTTCCATGTGACCTGATTTGCAGTAGTTTTGGGTACAACAGACCAGGTGACTGAACAAAAGAATTATTCACTGAGTTACCCTCCCAAAAAGAAGGCAAAACTGAGGGTGTCCAAGCAGTTGTTTGGCTTGGGTTCTCAGTGGCACACTTGTGTCTGCATGCCTGTCTAACATGCTGGCTGTGGTTTTGTTGCCCTTGTTTTTTCTCATTGTCTTGGTGTGTATTTTCAGGAGTGCATTCAAAGGCAAGGCACCAAAGAGAAGAACCAAGCGTAAGGAACCAGAGCAAGGAGAAAGGGGTAGAAGAGATTCAGGCTCTTTCTTGCTCAGTCCTACAGCCAGTTAACATGAAGCCTCCATCTCGTAAGGATTATTAGTATTACTATGGTGTCCTATGATTCCTCTTGGGTTCAAGATAATGGCAGTTTTCTAAGCATGTAACATAAAATCCCGAGATGTTCATTAAGATCTGCTAATTAAAAGAGACAACAGACTCATTTAGAGGATGTGGATGTCACAGAAAACCACAGCTATTATCTCTGAGCTTTAAAAGCAGTTCTTAAACAGTCAAACTGCTGGAAAGAGATGCCCAAATATAGTTTTTGCCAGGCCTACTGACTTCGATATATTAGTCCTTATGGTGAGGGGGATGTCAGCCAGCCTCCCCAGATCCCTTCCCACTCTTTTGGTTTGCAGGCCTTTGGCAAAAAGGAGAGGGCTTTGGTTTGTGGCTTTTCCACATCAGCTGGCCTGTTTCAATGTCAGACAAGCTGACTATTTCAAGGTTGGTGCAGGTACGGCAAAAATCCCAGTTCCTGACAGAACTGGAAATGAGATGGCAGGAAAGGGACAGCAAGAGCTCAGATTAATTCTCTTGTGCTTGGGGCTCTGTCCCTCTTTGGGGATTTTGGGGAACAGGGGAAGAATGCAGCTTAATTCTGCGGGGCTGAGACCTCACACCTACTTTCCCCAGCAACTGCTTAAATCTACTCCCAGCCTTTTATCTTAAACCAGCATTTCCCCTACATTCCCTTTCTCCTGCTTTTGAGCCTAATCTGTGTTTTAACACTTGGCAATCATATGTAAAGATAAAGAATATGGCCCTTCCCACCTCCTTGGCTTTCTTGGCTTACAGGCTTGTATCCTGTTCTTTTCAGTAGTGCTTTCCCATCAACTCGAATACCCTCCCTACTGGTCCCAGCCTTTCCAGAAGCCATACAAAGTCAAAGTATTTCGATTTGTGAAACCCCTAACATGTGTCCAGGTAAACAGTGAACACTGCTATAGAAAAACTCCCTCTAAATCATAACTATAAACTGTACAATAGTTCTGGTAATTTTGTTATCCCAGTTATGTTCCCTGCTTATCCTGTGACATAAAAATTCAGATTGGGTATTTAGGGTGCTGTCTCCAAGCCGCCTTTTCTCTTCTCTTTCTCACTATCCCTCCCCACTTTTTGGCACATCCTCTGAGAGGGTTTTGGTGCCATAGCAGGCAACCAAATGTTCACAAGCCCCCTGTTTCTGGCTTACAGAAATCCTGCCACCAGCGGTTAACTAAACATTCAGGTCAAATCCACTGTGCTTCTGGTTTGTGCCTACCTTTCTAAATGTGAAATACTGACTGAAGGATGCTGTGTTGGCCTTTTATACACTGGAGTTTATAAAAGAGAGGTAACTGGGATACCTGGAGCTTGATAGTTTCCAGGAGGGAGACTAATCTGGGATAATTTTGACTATTAGGAAAAAATTACTCTCTTGTTATTTTTGAAGTACATAATGGTAATAGTTTTCCATTTACTGTCCTAGGTGGCTCAGGGCTTCCTGCTGCTGCCAAACCATCAGGGTTTTTTTTCAAAGAAGAGAAAAGAGGCAACAAAAGATTCAATCCATGAGAGCTGAAGCAGGAATTGACAGGTTACCCCAGCTGGTGCAGCATGAACATCGAGGAGTGACAAGAAATTCAGCTCAGTTCAGCTGCAGATGAAGGCTTTAACTTTCCATGGAAACCACTGGATTGATTTTCTACCTTTTGCTACAGGTAATTGCTTTACTTCATGCAATCATGTGTGGTAATTAGAAGTAAATTATAGAAGGAACAACAAAAACCATGAGTGCATTCTCCATATTTGTGGTCTGTTCCTTTAAGAGTGATTATGATTTTTTTTAACTGTTGTGTGGGGGTTTTTTAGCCCAACCTGTCACTTGCTTTCTATTCAGTTGATCAGGCATAAGAAGGGAAAATAAAAGTATGCTTTCAGCATGTTACAGAGTTCTGGTCTTTTTTACAGCAAGCTGTCTAATACAAGCCCTTACTGGAACTGCAGTAGAAAAGCAGAATGATTTAAGGACTCTAAAATTCACATTTTCTTCCGGTCTGATATAGCAGGGGACTACTAATACACCAGGCAGACCTCTGAAATAGATGCAGCTCAATAAATGACAAACACATTTTGGTTGGCTTAGAATATATTAAGGCAGTTATCTTGTGTTCTATCTTTAATATTTGGGTTTTTTCCATGAAGTGCTTTTTTGCAAGGTGAGAAGTGGCACGGTAGAGGACAGTTTGATAAAGCTTTATAAAGGTCCCAGTGATCCATTATGTGAGAAGTGCTGTCGTGCTGCTATACTTAATGAAAGATCAGTCAAGTAAATTGTTCCTGGGATTCAACTTAATTACATGCAAGAGATGGAAACTTGGTTATCAAAGACTAATAAAATATCAGATGGCTTTAAGGAAGTCAGTAAGGTGGCAGTCTTAAACGAAAACCTGCTTGCTTAAAAATAGAAAAGACAGTAAATTTGATCAAGGTGTTCTATAAGCAGCGTGTCACTTCACTGCAGGGTAAGAGTTTTAAGCTGTGTTAGAGAGAAATGTTGAGTTCATTGTCAGTGTTTATCCTCTAAGCCTCAGACTGAAGGGCCTGTAACTGGAGGAGATTTCTTATTGAAAAATTCTTTTAGTCTGAAACTTGGCCTATGATGACTGGGGTGATTTTTCGTAATGCTTGCAAAGCCATTTATCCAGCTATGTAATTGAAATCCAGAGATGCCACAGAATGACATGGCTGTGACTGATACTGAATCCTGAAACATTAAATAAGTAAAGGCGCTTAACAGTTTAGACCTTCAATGTTGACCCATTTTATAATTATTTGGATGTTTTCCTGTACTTGTTCTGGGTTCATTGTTACACCAAGAATAACCTGCCTTCCTTGTCAGTCCTGCAATTTTTTTTCATGGTACAGTAAAAGTATTGTTCCAGTATTCCAGCTATATTCACAAATACTGCAAACTGGTAGGTTGTTTGAGGCACTTGTGCATACTACCATTTATAAAAGAAAAAATAAGTTTAGAAAAGCATTTTTTGCATGTGAATATTAACAGCATCCTGCAGCTTTTCTGCCCTCACGAGGAGCAGTTTTTACTCTGTTTCTGGGGGCCAGTTCACGTTTTACAGGAGGTGTTTAAGCTGTGCCCAGGAATGAGTTGCAGAACCAGCAACCAGGGAGGGCCGTGGGCTGTTAGGTGAGAGTTCCTGATGAGGAATAGCCAGGCTGGTCTGAGCAGGCTGCTCCTGAGCTGTGAACAGGGGTCTCCCCCAACACCTACCCTTTGATGTCAGTCTCGCATATTTGATCACTACTGCTCTCCACTTGGAACAGTTGTGCTCTGGAGAAGACCCATGTTGATTCAGCAGTTGACAGGCCAGCACCTGAGCCACTGTCACTGCTGCCTGGTGCTGTGCTGCTGGCTTGGCATGGTGTGATGCTGCCTTTCAGTCTATTTGCCTCTGAGAAAATCAGTAGACTAGTTCTGTCAGGAGCTTTGTGCTTATTTCTCTCAGTCTCTGTCACAAATGACCTAAATATCAGCAGAGGATTCTTTGCTCTCCTGACTGCAGGATTGTCCCACCAGTCCCACGGATTGATTGGACAGGGGGCGTTGGAGGCTTGTTTGCCACAAATGGAAAGAATAAACCCCAATTTTATACAACTTCTGCCTGTAAACTGAAGATTTTCATGTCAGGCTTCTCTGCTGTTTATCAGATGTATTGAAAGGTTGCTTATCACTTTTCCCCAGCTGCATCCTGGCTTTAGATTTCCCCTCTGTGGAGTGAGAGCTGCCCAGTGGACCACTGGACTGGAGACGAAGGAGGTAACACAGCGTTTCTCATGCAAAGAGCTGTAGCCAAACCACCTAAAAAAAGGCAGGGCCCAGTCCTGAGAGTGCCCAAGAGGGTAGAAAGCAGGATAACCTGGTGAATCAAGAGGACTGGGGCACAAGGATTTCTGCCCCTTTGCTACTGTTCTGTGCATTTGGAAATGCAGCTCCTTATCTCTGTGTGAGATAAAACTTGCAATCCCAATGTAACTTGTACCCACAGGTTGGGATGCTGGGAGGACCACAGGGCTCCAAATATCGAGCAAGTCAGCACGATGCGCAACTGTTGTTGTGAGTCAACATTGAATCCCTGCCAAAGATGCCTTTTGCAAATAAAACTTAGCACTAATTCATCAATGGGTTAATTCAAAACATGATGTAAACTACTCAGTACATAATGAATCCTTCTGAATCAAAAGAAAATGCTCTTAATGACTTTATTATAAATAAAAACTATGTTGAAGGGGACCAAATCAATGTAAGGGTATTGCTGTGTTTATCCACTCATAAGTTTGTTATTTTCCTTATTACCGGTGGCTGACACAGAAGGTTTTGTTAACGTGTTTTTTCCCATTTTGTCACCTTAACATCTAACCCGGGGGATTGTCCCTGAAGCAGGACCGGGAATCGAACCTGCGACCACAGCGATGTCAGCCCCTAAGGCCATCCATCTAAGAGAAGGTCACTCTAAACAAACCTACGTCCCGAGGACCTCACTGCCATTGT